>JAZGTI010013157.1:0-15092 GCA_036877585.1 Botia kubotai
TTACCTAGAACTCCAAGCAGGTCTATATAGGCCAGCTGACCACAGATGCACTGGAGGCAAATCTAGACAAGGGAGATGCATCGTGTTGACTTGTTTGGCCAAGGTCAACTAATGTTTTGAAACCACACATATAGTTGGTCTCATATAATTGCTGCAGTAAGAATAAGTACAGAGTTTAAACTACATGAATAATGTGTCAAGATAATAAATCAAAAGTAGTGTATAAATACGGTTACTATTTTTGTATTTCTTTTTTACTTGTACATAATACATTTAAAAATCAGCACAATCTCAATGAGCATAGTGTCTGATGACTCATTTCATTTCTAAATGTTGACAGACACCCCACCATCTTTCACAGATCTAATATTGTAGAGCATCGCTATATATAACTACAACAATACAAACAACCCTGAATACTCGCAGAGATCATCAGACAGGATCATTACTCTCATCTCACGGGGGATGACGTTCAGATACCTCACTGGTGATAGAAACACTGCCAGCAGGCGCTAATAAAGATCACGATACTTGGCGTGCCACATATTGACTTAAACTCCAGATTTGTTTGTTTCTCATTTGCCATCTTAAATCCTGAGCCCTTATTTATCATTACCCATGATCCTCCCTGCACCACCCAGCCTTGATATCCAAGTTTAAACCATTTACATAACAACAGAAAAAGAAATGCATGACAAAAAACGCAGTTTAACAACAAAGTCTAGACACCCCCAAGGCATCCATGCAAACTTGCTTAGTACAGTATAAACAGCAGATGGCCGGATGGGACCGCGTCTACTTTTAGATGATCAAGAGAGTAGATGGCGACGACTGAAGGCGTATTTGTCACACTATGGAAACGGATAACAATTAGCGATGTCCCTGTGGAACATTTAGGCAGGACGTTTTGCGGCAAAAACTGCATACTGTGAAACACATTTTTAATGCTAGTGTGTCCCAGTTCTACTTTTAAACCTTGAAAGTGACAATTGTGAAAGCAAAGTGTAATTAGGCAGGTCGTTCAGGCGATAATTGGATCCAACCACTTAACAAGCAGGTTAATGGCACGCCTGTGTCGTGTTAATGGCAAAAGTTTTGATATACATACATAATATGCTCAAAATTAAGAACATTCTCCATTAGCAGATGACCAAGCTTCACTACGTTATTCAACTAAATGAAGCCATGACCATTGGTCTCCATACTCTTGTTGACTGCTTTATTGTATGAGAGGGATGTGGTATAGTCAGTCCGAAGTAGTAATCATTTGTCATGCTGTCATAGGCGTGGGGCTGGCTGAATGTGAAAGTGGTGCCTTCGGGCATAGCTTGGAGCCAGTTTATACATCTGACATTTGCTCCGTGACACTGCACAAGACAAGACACACCAGGGACACTCCTCTATACAGGCACTAATGCAGTGAGTTTGCTAGGACATAGCATGCAGACATGTCATATAATCTATTGCCTTCAACCTCAGCTGTCCGGTTGGGTGTTTAAATGTCATTTTAGGCTTCTTCTTTCACTCTTTAAACTTCAGAATATTATATTTAAATATATGTTAGAATAAATAATGTTTAAATGTATACATGTCCTTTAGCAACTTAGAATCACATGCAGTACCCAGATTCTATCAAAATATAAGGCTTAAAGCACAGGGACAAATGAATTATTTACTTACTGTAAATAATAATAATAATAAAATTAATAACAGGTTTTCATAATTGTATTTGTCACTGATGTGTTCATGTCCTAATATACAGGATCCTAAAATAAGTGCAATCACACTAAGCATAATAGCTCACAGCTCCATTAAAAAAATAAATTGAAAAACAAAAGACAAATTAAGTTCCTAACAAATCCTTAACACAATAATTAATTACTCACTGTTATGCATGTTGGTAAGCATCTTATAAATGAAAACAGGTGACCAAACTCTAGGCTAGGGCTCTGTGTCATTGCCTTTGATGTCTAGCATGTTGTGTACATGATAAGAGATGGTAATTTATTACCTTCAAAGCCTGTAGCTAAGCTTAGGAGCAACAGCATATCTGTAAGCTCACCTATGCAAGTTCAGTACCCTGCCAGTGTCACAGGTTCTTGGCAGCTGTGTTCCAGGAGCACAGAGCTATTTTTACCACTTTTATGTGACTGGAATCAAGTCAAACATAACCTCTGTAGTTTAATGTATGGTTAATAGTAGCATACAGAATGTACAAAATAATAATACTAATAATCTTAACTTTAATGAAGACTGACAACCATGCTGTAGAGATTTTTAAATTCTTGAGAAAATGGCTAATCATAAATTATTTCATGAACATCCTATACAGTATTGACTTTGGGTGTTGTGGAGAGCTAATGGACTATAATCTTTGCTAAATATTCCACAGTTTGTAGTGATGTAATTATTGGCTCTTCACTTCCCTTTGGTTACTGTTGCCAGGTTTAAGTTATTAGCGTTTGCAAAAAAAGCCTGGGGAGGCTGTGCCTCTTCAAAAATAATAAACATAACAAATAAAGTGATACAATGAATTATTAATTAATATACCCACTAATGTGCAGAGCGTTGATGAATAGAATGTAAAAATATGCCTTTTCATACACGACACTGTTATTGGGACAGTTCAAGCGAGCGTTTGAAAGCATAAAAGCTAGTTACAGGCTGAATCAGAATAGATATTCAAATGAGGTATTCGCATTCGCCCAAAATGCAGACGCGACCTTTAAAGCCAGTTAGCATAGTATGACTCTAGTGCGTCATCATCAAGCTTGTGGTAGCGCAACAGGTGAAGAGAGACTTTAAAAGTTAGCAACATGTCGACGAAATGCAAATGAAGGGTCGAAGCGAAAGACTATAGGATTTAAAAATGCATAAGTGTGCCACAGGAAACAGCGGAGAATGTAAGTAGATGCTGTAGCATGGGCCGCTGTTTATGTATAAATCCTTGTATTGGTTATTGTCTGTATATAGCACTGGGTAATTTATTCCTGGGGGGTGGGGAGGGATGGAGAGGGGCTGGGTGGTGGTTGTGGGGGGTGATGGGTATTATAACTGGCCTCGTTAGCAGTAGTATTTTAAATCAGATTTTAAAATTGTCTGATGATGTCATCAATAGAGACATACCAGACTTAAGTCTTCTTGACTGAATCTGTGGTGTTAAAAGTATGTTTTATGTTTCGTTTTCATTTTTTTTCTGTTTTTTATGCCTCTTGCTCTCGGTTTTTTATAGCCTTATCCAGATGGCATAAGTTTCCTTGAGATGCATACTGTCAATATTCTTATTGACATTGATATTGATCAGCTGCTACTCAGAGAGTTGAGACCAAATAAAATGAGTCACTTGCTTTTAGTACATCTTTTATCCGTATGGCTCCATATGCTTGCATCAGTACCTCTGAAGTGGCTTTTACATTCATTATTCGAAGTAGACTACAGCTCTATTCATGGCATCTGAGTGACCGGTGGGCAGTTTTTAGGTCAAGCATGCATGGCTAATGACATCTAGATGAGTGATATTAAATTAAAGCTTTAGTCAAATGAGGTGTTCCATCCTTAATGGAGGCATAATGAAAGACAGAACGTATTAAAAGCTTCATATAAAGCTTTTAATACACTGAAATACTCTGTAAAATGTAGTATTAGTCATAGCAGCTAGCTTGAAGGCATTAATCACTTTCTTACACTGTCTTGTGGAATAATTATTTATTAAATTATTTTACCCAGTGATCATTTTAAAGGATTTTAGACAGTAACGCATTCCAATGTTGTCAATGCTTAGCACATTGACTGTTGAGGTAAGATTTATTTCAACTTTGGTTAAAATTTGGGTAAATTTGGTTTGCTTATTCACACAAGTCAACTGCTATTGATGGCATATCATCTGCATACTTTCAGTCATTTTATTTACAGTATTTACAGTTTAATGCATTTTTCATAGTGGCTTGACTCAGATTGCATGCCCCCAAATAAATTGCCTTTGCATGGCAGCTTGTATTCTTTGTACCTCTTGCGGTGCATCTGCTGTAGGGTACTGCATGTGCAATTTTGTTTTGGTAGTAAATCCAAAGGGACAAATGCTAAACAGAGTAAAACTGGCGTCCACCTGAGTCGTTACCTAGTTGCCGCGGTAAACAGCTGCCGCTTGTAGTTAGTAGTCACAGTGGTACTCACATTGATGAAGTAAACATTACACAGTAGAAGTATACCATGAAACGACACCTGTGGGGCAGGGGTTACAAACGATCCCAGGTTCGCACCAAGCAATCAAATGTTTACATTTATGCAACTGGCAGACGGTTTAATTGAATCCAAAGCAGGTTTCGGTGCATTCAAGCTATGCATTTCTTGAGCATGTGCAATCCCTGGGAATTTCACCCTTGACCTTTGTGTTGCTAGCGCTATGCTATGTATTTTCTGCAGCTTCATGAATGGTTTCCATTTACTATGATCATTTCAGCCACAATTACATGTTGATTGATTTACTAGTGCTATGATGTTAAATTGGTATTGCATTCTGTTATGTTACGTGTCACAAAAACACTATAGGTGGAACAATGATGATATACAGAGACATTTTATGATCACAACAAATTAGCTTGATTTGTACAATTGTTATAATTATGATTCATCAGTCTGTTCATCAGTTCAATCAGTCTGTAACTTTCTCTTTTGTTTTGTTATCATAGTTATCAAGTTTTTCAATTCACATTTGTCACTTTAATGCAGCAGAGATTGGGAGAACAGCGTGTTTGTCCAAACAGTGATTTAATGCACAGTTGTAATGAATCATGTTGGCACCTCAGGAGGGCCAGTATAGAGTAGTGAGCTTAAGCTGGGAAAACACGGCCCATCTTACATGCTTTGATATGGAGGCTCAGGCATCCTGCTGTTTGTCTCCATCTAGTCTAGGTGCATTGTGAATGTCAGGGCAGGTTGAGTCAGAGGGATTATCCTGCTGCTTGTCTACCACAGTGAGGAGGCTGACAGGAGTGAGGAGGAGACAAAGAGCATGAGAATATAACGTCAGTCCATTGTGACACAGCACTTTGACTGCTCCTACCCACTCACAGCAATGCATTGTATCACACCTACAGAAATGTAAATGTGTTTGCTCTGTTGTGCCAAAACTGTACACAAGTGTCAAAGGCTCGTTGTTTACACCTGGCCAGATTCAAGTGGACAACACTGACTACAGGTGTAAAAACATTTTGCGATTTGGTTTGAGATGTAGTGTAAACACGCATCCATCTTAATGGGATTCATATAACAGTGCAGGGCTGCCTACTCATCTGTCAATCATCCACTGCAGAAACAGGGCACTGATTCTATTGCAGTGCACTGATTCTATTGCACTGATTCTGTTTATATTGCACTGATTTATTTGAATTTACTTGTTTCACTTGTTATTAACATGCAGGGAAACATATATGTGATATATGCAGTCATGAAATTAAAGAGCCTCCCCTCATAATCCAAACTCAAGTAGTCTCAAGAGAACCGTTTTACTACCAGGTGTAAACGGTCATGTGTCTCACCCGCCCACTTGTATTGGAATTTCAGAGACGGATCTTAGTGCCAGGTGTAAACAGAACCAAAGCTAGGGAGGTTCAGAGAGCATCCCCAGTCAAAGAAGTATCGATCCAAAGTGTTTTTTAAACTGGTTATTTTATCATTTACAGAGCCTTCTATAAGTATTGGGACAGTACAGAAAAAGTAATCTTCTTTGCTGTGGATTAAAATATGAATATAAGACAAAAGTACAGAATGTCACATTTTGTTATTTGGATGTTTCAACACACAAATGTTTTCCAATTTAGAGGAACAGCGGTTTCATCTCTTTATTCAGTGTGAGCCTAAGAATTGGGATAATTGGCTCACAATTGTGTTTCTAAATGACCAGCTGTGTCCTGTTGCATTTATTGTTTACACATTAAAAGCAAGGAATGTCCATTGCTTCTGCAGTCTGAGTCTTGTGTTCTGTGAGAACACACACAAGCCAAGATAAAGACAAGGTTGCTGACTATGACAGAAAAGCAGGGGAAAAATGTAACATTATGCACATTTGCCTCACATTCATCTTGAAATCATAAAAAGATTTGTTGACTTCCCAGCAAACAGAGACATTTCTCCTTTACTGTCCCAGTACCTATGGAGGGCACTGTATATATCTGGGAAATAAAAGCATATATGTTAAAAAAATATGATCAAACAGTTGTATAAGATAGGAAGTATAATCATTTATCTGAACACTGGCAGAAGTGCTAAAAGACTAGCAGTCGGTGCACACCCACAGCATTCATTCAAGCAGAGAGAACAGTGCTTGCTGCAGGTAATGACAGAGCAGAGAAGCATCATGTAGACGTTTTTCACACAAAATAACAACAAATCGAAATGTGACTTATTGTAACGGATTTGGGTGACCTTTGTTATATATTTAAGTATTGTGAAACGATTGAGCATCTTCTGTAATTGTTAATAAAAATTGTTTGGGTCTATTAAATGTTTAAAACTAGAGCTTTCAAATATGTTTATCTGAAAGGATTAATATGGCTTTCAGTGTTGGTACTGTTATTGGTGACTTTGCTTGTACTTGGTATTGGGTTGAAAATAAAATAAGGTTATTGCCAAAATCTAATCAAAAGCCAGAATAAAAAAATTGTTTGTTTTAAAACTCAACGACTAGACATAATGTCAGAAAACAGAACATTCCCAGTTACAGTCTACAAACAGCATTAGCCTGAACTCTGTTGTTTTTGATTTTCTGTTCAGTGTTGTCTTAGTTCTGTAGTGTTCATAGTGTTATTTTTTAAAGGTAGGCCAACTTACGACAACCTTTTCCGCTCAAAAACAATTTTACCAACTGGCTCGGCTTGATTGCTTCAGCAGCATGATTGATGACACACGTGTGATGAGGGAAGTTGACATATTGCCGTCTGATGGAGATGTCGTGGGGGCAGGGGGAAGTTGATGATATTTTGACGAGATGTGAGGAACAGCACGAAGACAATGTTTGCGGAAAGTCTTGCAAAAGAGAAACTATTACAGACTCCAAAAGGCGTGCAGGAGTATTGTACTCAAGGGTGACAAAGGTTAAAACTAACGGGATAAAGAAAGATGGTTTATTTGATGGATTGAAGGGATGGTTTTTACACTTTGAAGACAGTGAGTTTTATTATGATCTTTGACGTTGAAACTAGAGCATTACTGTGGAGTTGCTGCGTTACATTGAAACTGACTGATATTCAAAGGGCAACCCAGGGGTTTAATCTCATTTCATTGTCATTCTGAGTTCCTACATTATAGGAATAGAAAAAAGTTTAATTTTTATTTTGGGTTCCCTCCAAAATGTATGACTCAAACCACCTTCAAAGGCTTGCAGATTTTTTTATTATGCTTCATCCCATAGGTATGTTTAAACAGGTACGTTCCTCAGAGGAGTCAAGGACAAATAACAAAATGGCTCTAGAAACAGAGTGGTGAAAACTTCAAAGAGGACTATCAGAAAAATCGTTTGGGAATAGAAGCACAAAACGCGATGGAAAATGTAATTGATCTCATTACTATGGAAGCGCAGCAGTTCACTCTTCTTTTAAAGAAGGAAAAAAGAGAATCATTTTTCTTTTCACCAAACTGCACATTATGTGGCTGCCTGAGTGTGCAAGTGGTTTGGATTTTTTTAATTTTGGTAAAAGTATTATGGTGGAATGGCAAATTAGCCTCTTTGTAAATTGGTCCTCTTGATGATAAAATTGGCTGCATCCAACAGAACTTTTACTGTAGGACACTTATATGGCTCTTATACTTGCGAATATTATATACAGGCCATGATTTACTGAAATCTCAACAAATGGTGCTAATTTTCTTCTGCTGATCTATCAAAATGTGTGCATTTCACAGGCGTATCATGAGTTCATTAAGAATAATCATGTAAATGACTCAAATAGTTTGGACACCAATAAAGGCGTTTTCTGCTATAGCAGTAATTGTACCAATTATAATGATTCTGCTTGCTTACAGCTCTCACTAAATATTTTATTCGATTCTGTATAATGTCGGCTGCACATTATATGGATTTATGTAATATATAAATATTTTTAGTAGAGTGGTAAATGAATTCATAATGCAGTGTTATGCATTTCCACCACAGATACACAATATAGTAAATAAATATGGATTTTAAATCTATTGTAGTTTAATACGTTTTTTTGTTAAATCTTTACGCACACTTAGGTCAGATATATAAGAGACAGACATGAACAGAACCGAGTTTGGTAAGAATGTTTTCTTACAGTTCTTGTTTGAATATGAAAATTTATTAAGTTCAGTTATTATTTCATGTTCTAAATGTAATTTTAAATAAATCAATATTTCTTAAGAAATAACTAAATGTCATATGAATGCGAGTCAGTCATCCAGCGGCTGTAAATGTGTCTGTATGTTCCAAAGACAGCATGATGCACAGTGCACATCAAATTAATAGTCTTTCAGTCGTAGAAATTTTGCTTTTGCACCGTTTCTGAAAAGATTTTCAGGCTTGGTAAATCATTTTGTGAGTAATATTTAACCCTTTTGCATTAGCATAGCCCCATGTTTTGCACGTTTAGAGGCTTGCCACAACAGTTACTATTGGAAGCCCCTTTATTCTGACAAAATGCACTACAGTGTTTTGCATCCATAAGGGTAGGGTCAGTGGATTAGCTCAGATATTTTTTGAGGGTGTTGTCAAGTTTGCACATGCAGTTATGCCACTTTCAGGTGATATTTCTCACAATTTTGTGCAGCAGCTGTACTCAAAGAAAGTGGATTTCTCAAAGCAACAACGACATATGCAGCAAAGTAAGTATCAGTATTAATATATTCAGCGCTTCACTTTTAGGCTTAATGTATATTGTCATGGTGACCCACAGTCCTCCATTTTGAAGACTCTGACCAGTGAAGTAATTTATCACTGTAAATCGGCAGATATTACAAGTAAAACTGTGTTGATGTCAATAATATAAAAACAGTCTGGTCAGTCTGTACCTCTAGGCTGCTTCTTCAATCTTTCCAAATGCGTACTGTCAGGGGTTTCTGGTGTACAACTGGTTATCTGAATTAACTACAACACGGTAGGTGTCACATTCATAAAAAAATCATTCTTTTGATTTAGTCCTTGGTACGTTTTGAACATGTTTACAAATGAGAGTGAACAATCTGTTTGCCACTCAAGTCAAAGCATTCTCAAGCTTATATTGCTAACATATTTATATAATAACATTGACTCTTAATTTATCGACACTCTGAAACTTGCTGTTTCCGCTTTGTAAGTTTGAGCAAATAAGTGTAAATGAATTTAGCATAAGGTGGCAACATAACAAAAGGTTAAGAAAGTGAAGGTACCTTAAATCTTTCTGAAAACATTGTGTTTCCACATTTGTGCGTCAATGCGTGTGCAGGGTATTTAACAAGCGCTAAATTGTATGACCTCATCAGCTTTTGTCACAGAACATGCAGGAGAAAGTCTGTATGAGACGTAAACATGTGGCGTAAACATTATTCTCGATTACTGCGTGGGAGTTAAAAGCGTGTTTTTGTTGTATCTTAAGTGTACCAATTCAAAGTTAATTAAAAAATTAATCAACAGCTGTATTGGTAGACATTTATTAAAATGTGCTTAATGTTAAAAGCTTGCTCGTGATGTCAAGGAATGTGTGGTGAATCATTAATTGAAACGAATTGCTAAGAATTGTTTTTAGCAACGGAATTACATTTCCCAACATTGTTGGTTAGATACTGATATTTATGCCTTTTGTATGCAATCCAGTTAGAAATCCAGTCCGCAGAAAGCTCCTTTTTACTTGGCACTGTGTCTGTAGCAAGAGACAGAAGCATCCCACTGATAAAGTTAAGGGAAGATAAGGTCACAGTAAACACTAAGCCAGTCACCTCCAGGAGAGAATGTGCCAGGAGGAAGTCTGTGGATCAGGACAGGCATTCTGACAGGCAGAGGGAATTGTCCACACAAATAAAGCCTGGAGACTTGCCTTTCTGCACTTAAATTGAACCTGCTGTTATGGGGGCCACAGTAATCAAGAAACAGATAAAGAGGTTTACAACCCAGCGGAGGTGTGAAGAAGGAGAATTAGACACATCAGCCTGGCCAGTGGTGAAGCTGTTATGGCATAATAAGGACAGGCCAGAATAAAGGACCCGAGGTTAATGAGATTGCGTGTGGTAGAGTGGCACGTATGTATTTAGCTTGAGGAGAATATGAAACAAATCAACAAGCCAAGTGTTAGCTGCAGAACATCCCAGGGCTATTTTTTCCATTACACTGTTGTGATAGCATACAAACCTATGAAAGCGTGTTAATAGCACAGTCAGGGGTGCCACTGTGGCCATATACAATAGATACCCTGACCTCCTAAACCTTAACTGACTGTGTTTGTATGAGTTGAGAAATATGGACCTCAGCATGGACTAGGTGAGTAATGATGTCAGTGTCCCTTTCAAACAAAACCCCTCGCTAGAGGTTCTGAACCCTCCCAGACAGCACCTGTGGACAACGCCAGGCTCTCAGTATAAATAGCCATATTGTCCGCAGGCTGTTAAGCGCTCAGGGTGTGTGGGAGGTGTACTGCCAATTAAAGCTTTTGTGTGTGTGCCAAATGCATAGACTCCCTCAGCAGTGGATGAAACACTGGCTCACCCTGATCACTTTGTTTTTGGCTATTGAGACTGGATTGTATTACATGCTGTGCATCAGTAAGTGCTTTCAGCGGATTCTCACCTCACTCATTACTCCATGTTAATGTGACAGGAGAGGATATTGAAACGCGTTGTACAACAGCTGTATCATAGGTTGACTTAGCATTGGTGGGTGGAGCTTCAGGTTTGAGGGAGTTTAAAGTAATTAATGTGTATAGCCCAGCGAGCATAGATGCTATTTTAGGTTTACATATTGGCTGCGTGCACCATATCATCAGATGAGTTTCACACAGGAGTCATTTGCAATCTGTCAGAAGTCAGTCGCCAGCTTGAGTTAGATTTTAAAGTGATAGTTCACCCAAAAATATAAATTGTCAGTTACACACAACAAAACACAAGAAAAACTTTTTAGCTGATATTGTTTATTCCTACAAATATGAAAGTAAATGGTGACAACAACTGTACCTGGTCACCCACTTTTTTATTGTAAAGTAAAAAATCAGCTTGAAAATGTAACTAAATATCTCCTTTTGTCTTCCCTGCAAGTCCTGTGGGTTTAAAATGACATGATAAAGAATTTTCATTTTAGGTAAGTTAATCTTTTATGAAATGAAAAGCTATGCGACAAAGGAGTTTTTTAATTTAGCTAGCAACCTTTTGTTTAAAAAGAAATGAGGGTAAGGCACGGAGAGCAATACACTATGATCTAAAATCACTCTCAGCAGGTATCACTTTACTCCTATGGATACGTGCTGAGTACTGCCCCCATGTATTGCACTTGTCTTTCTACTGTGTGGAGTGCTTGAAAATACCAATGTACATTTTTGCCTGTGTATTGGAGATGAGGACTGGGAGGTGTCCAGCAGTGTACAACGGTTGGAAGTGCGATAGCGGGTAGAAAGACAAGAGCTGCCAGCTGTGTCTCCATCTGCTTGCAGCTGGCATCAAACTGAGACCGTTTTGAAGCTCTGCAATAGAAATGTGTGAAGTTGAAAAGATCCTCTGATTAGCCAGCAACAAAAACACAATTTCTGTGACATGATTAAAAACTTAACTAGTACAATGGAGTCACATTACATCTAGTCTCTGATGGAATGTCGGCCCCCTGTCCGTTTACTGACCGCCTGATGCGTGCTGCGCACAAAATGTTCTCATTTTCTCAATCTGGCATGCTTTAATCTGATTGGCTAATTAGAGCTAACGCAATCTAATGTGAGGTGCTTAGCAGCAAGTTAACTAATGTGACGTGCTTGGCAGCTTAGCAAGTTAACTAAATATTTACATGCAGGATAGCATATTCCACTTTGTTTTTTTTATATACAATAATCAGTATTTTTTATTCGATTGGTGTTTTGATTATAGAGGGTTTACATGTTTACCATTATTTTGTTTTTGCTATTCTTTGTTTTCTCTATATCTGTTCGCAGAGGTTGTTACATCATTATTTGAATTTTACCTTTTGCTGTACTAATGTTGTATACATAGACTTATTCGTAAATGGCATTTAAAACAGAAACTGTGGTTGGTCACATCCATTTATCAGTCAACATCAACATCTATTTAGTATTTTTCCTGTTCTTGGTCAGAACAAGCTACAGTTAGGATCAGATGCTAGTCAGAGTTCTGCCTACTTGAGACTACATACAGTATAATAACATTAATCCATCCAATCACTTCATGTATTAAAGTTTTCAAAACTTTATATCCTCAAGTTAAATTAAATTTAATACGAATTAAAAGATCTTGCATCAAAAAAGCAAAGTCATTTCTAATTTAACTGGCTTTCCAAAAAAACTCAAATTTGCTCATTATACTAGCTAAGATTTATAGGTTCCTCTTTTGTTGTATATTGGAATTTGGGGTAAGACTATCATCCGCTATATTCAAGTAGTTTGCTTTTAAATAATAAATATCAACCCTTTCAAGTGAATGTAATTTTGGATTTTACAGGGCTGCGTGAAGGTAAGACCTCCAATATCTGTCAAGTATGTACTGAGCCCATCTTGCTGATAAATCAGCCTTCTTATTTGGAATGACACATGGTGCAACTGCCGCTGGGTTACCTACCACGGATATGTTTGCATATGTGCAGTGTAAATCATGAGGAAATATTCCCAATGATGCATCATAGAGCAGAGTATAATTACAAGAACCATTGTACTGTTCTGTTAATCAAGTCTGTCACAACATCATAAAGAGAGAAACGCAGAGGTCACATTTCCCAAAATTTACAGCTGTATGCAGAAGAGAGATTGCTCACCATGTGATATAATGGAATTGGTTGCATGAATTCGGATCTCATGGTCTTGGTTCTCTTCGAGTTAATTCAAGGCTGTCTACTAGTGAGCACATGAAAGAAACCTGTGCTATATATTTCAGCACGGAAGACTGAGCATACCAAATAGCTTGAAGATGCCGGGAAAGTGTGCAAGGTAACTAATATGCTCTCAGAATCATTTCATCAGTGTTATGACTCTAGTTTTATATAGCATATGCGTGTAAGCAATACAACAAAAGCAATGTAGATGATATCTGAGACTGTAGCATTCAGTTATAGTTGTGTGATTATGCTAAACAATGAGTCTACTTCTGTTTAACAAACATGCCTAAATGTCAATGCAAATACATCTAATTATTTGCATATTAAATATTAAACATATTGCATTTGTAACAGTGTATATGTGTAGCAATGGTACACATACTTTGATTTCATATAACCAATTTAAAATGTACAGTATATAAGCACTTTATTAAACAGCGACATCATTTTATTATAAGGTACTATATAGGGGCTCACAATTTAATTAGCCATTTATAATAAATTTGACGAATGTATGCATGATTAAAAAGTTATAATGCTGATCATGCTCAACCACCTGTTGGAACAACATCTGGAAGCTGACTGGATTCAAAGATGTCTTTTGCTTACATGCTCTTTGTTCATGTCGAGAAGGGTTGGAGTGGCTAAGTAAGACATATCATTCATAGAAAGCAAGCTGTTAGCAGCTGCTCAGGGGGTCCAACTGATGAAGCATTGAATTCTTGAAAAATCACAACTTTCAAACCATTTGTAGTGTTTCAAACAGAAAGGCTCCATGAAGTTAGTCCATAATGTTCTTAATTATAGGAAGGCAATGAAGAGGGTGGCAATGACATTTCAGTGAGTGGGCCAATTTTGTAGATGATTAACATTTTCGTCAGATCAAAAAGTTTCCATTAACAGAAAGATTTCAGCCGTGACTGTATCAAATGCTCATCGGGTGGGCTTTCAAGTGCCAGTTGTTCCATCCTGGTTTGCAGAGACCACCTAGAAGCTCGGCATGAAATATGAAAAGTGAAAGACTCCTTGCACACAAACTCATTCGTATTCACATTTTAATCCCTCTCTCTTGATTCTGCAGTGATCTTTTAAGGAGAGCAGAGTGATGGAAGGTATCTAAGAACATTACAGATGATATGCTGCTTTTACTGGAACAGAAGGTTCCCTAGGGCCTTGTTGGCTTACTTTCAGACAGATTTAGAGACAAAATCTGTAAATTGGTGGGAGCAAACTTGATGCAACGCTATGCAAACTTTACAGTCAGGGCTGAATGTTTGTGTGGAGAATTCTTGTGAATTTTCTTTTTGGATAAAAGCATCTGCTTAATGAATGAAGGAATGTAAATGAAACTGTCTTGAAAACGGAATAATAGATAAATGGAATGGAGATTCGATACAGATTCAATACAGAAAGAAAGCAATAGGTGGAAATCTGGACAGTAACCTGACCCTGCTGAACAAGTGCCAGGTCATTCCGTGAGTAATGCCAATCTGACAGACAGAGCTTTAATCTCAGATATATCCTGGAGGAGAAGCAATCTGCAGCAAGCTGAGATGTGAATCCTGTTCTCCTGTACAGATGAAATTTGAAAGTTGAAAGTGAAATTTAGGCAGATTTAGGAAAGAAGCAACATGAGCAATAGGAGCACAAACCATGTATTATTTGGTTATTTAAATGCTTCATTCCCACAAAGGTCCTGGGGAGTCTCATAGATTTGCTTTTGAGACTCGCTGAAGAGATTTAAGTGGTCAGGCACTTTAGATTGGGTCAATTAGTCCTATTGATAATTGCACAAGTGAAAATAGAGCGAAACTTATAGGTTTGACCGCAGGCATAGTAGCTGGATTTATTTGAATTACTACAAAAGACTATTTTAATCACAAATCCATGATTTTTTTAAACATGTTTTCCAAACCTGTTTCCCCATAAATTGGAAAACTCAGGCCATCAATAAGGAGTAAAATAGTGCCTCTGGTCAGTATTACGTTTATGATTTAAACATTATGTTCATTACAATTTGAAGCTGTTATGTGTTTTTTAAACAATATTCTAAATTGGGACTATTACTACAAAGAGTGTGAGA
>JAZGTI010013158.1:0-15092 GCA_036877585.1 Botia kubotai
TTTTTTTTTTGCCTGTTGCAGTGTGGGAATTGCTTTTGGGAAGATTGTTTGCTCTGTTTTAAAATTATTGCTTAATAATATTAGTTGTTTGTGCCTTTGCAGAATGAAATTATAAAGGTCATAAAAGATGAACAACATACAGCAACAATTTATTTACTATAAATGCAACAATTTAAGAATTGCAACCAATTTAACATTTTGATGAGAGATTTGCACACAGATTTGTTCTGCTTGATTTTCACTGTCTTTTACATTTGTGCATTTTGCAGATATTTTAACAATCATCTCGCCGTGCATTCAAGCTCTGTATTTCATAAATATGGGCAGTGCCCGAGAATCAAGCCTATAAACTTGATATCAGTGAGAACACTGTGAGGTTATTAAAAGAGGAGGTGTGTGTGTGTGTGCTATAAAATCCAGGGCACAGCAGCTAGAGGACATTTTAAAATGTAACACAGTACAAAAGGACAGTGGCCTGTTTTACTGAACAGTGTTGTCTGATCATGACAGACTCTTGTGAGTGACAGGAATGAAACCGCTGGTGAGAAGATGAGTCTGTATTTGTAGGGGATCACAAATACCCAGTATATAGAAAGGGAGGGACATTTTGTGTTGTAAGCAGCCCCGCCCCACAATCCCCTTCCTGTCTGTGGAGTTAACCTTCAGGGTGTCTGTGTCACATGGTTCTGTCATACTCCACAGAGGCTTGTGGGGGGGCTGATGTGATGTAATCTGACTCCTGTAGTGTTGAAGGGGACAAACTGCTTCCAGAGCACCGGGCTGTATGTCAGCAGATGCTGAGCGGTTGATTCTCAGCCAGGTCACATAACCCAACACAAGCCTCGGCCCGCCTCTTACATAACTGAATTTTACTGAGTCCATGTGCTGCTCTCATCACGCAAGCCGAGTCCCTCAGCCACTGTCACCCACTCCAGCACACATGAGAAAAGAGAGCAGTGTGCACCCTGTGTGAGATTCAGAACCCTTTACATTCAGAATTACAGTCTTTTCTCCTAACAGAAATTAAGGGCTTTGGTTTGTGTGTCTCTGTTTGTCTTGTATATGTAGGAAATGCTTTTTTTTTTAGGTTGTCCCACATAGACCAACAGCTTCTTTTATTAGGCTGCAGCAGTGAATGCTGTAGTTATCAGAACACACACACTCTTCAGATAAACAGCATGTGTTCTAGATTCTCCCTAAACACACTAGATACGTTTATCTTTGGTGTGGGGTTCTTAACACTAGAACCTGATTTAACATTGTGGTAAAATTATTCTTTACCATATTGATGTTTTTTAATTAAAACACTCTGTGTAGTGGCTAAGCATTCTTGCATTGATTTAACACATGTTTATTAAGCACGTTAGCTCCCATGCATTACTGTAACATATTACCATATATGACCAAATCATGTTAAACATGTTGAAGCACTAGATAAGTGTTATGGGCTGTACTCCAGGCCATCATCACTCATGGGTCTCGTTTAGTTTGGCTAGTGCACATGAGTTTTTGTCCTGAGGTAGGGTGGGTAGGTGTTGACTGTCACTCAGGAGGAAACACCTATTTATCTGAAGCATTAGATTATTCAGTCAATGTGTGGATGTACTGCAAGTCTAATCCTGCAGAAACATCCACTGTTATGTGTTTACTTCATAACCACTCTGATTCATATCCGAGTCTTACAGCCGGAGGAACAGAACATTGAAAACTGGATCACAGTGGATTTTAACAGTGGTTTCATCATGTGAACTGATGTCATTACACTTCCATTGTGTCACACTGTAAGGCACACTTATCATGCACATCGTCATAACCTGTTTCTCATGCTCAGATAATAGAGAAGAGTGAGCCAGTCTCTGCATGTGTAAGAGGTCAGCTGATTCGTTTGTCAGAACTAATGCGACTATAGACAGATTTGAAGAGATTCTGGGCCTGATGTGATTTTTAAGCATGTGGGGCAGACAGATGTTGGATTACATGTGAAGCAGATGCACGTGGACGCTGGTGGATTTCTGTAAATACTCCTCTGAATCAGAAGAGACACGAGCAGCAGAACAGTGTGTGAATCTTCATGATGAGCAGGAGAAAGTCTTCAGTGTGCCAAATTCAAATGAGCAGAAATGTGTTTACAGATAATGAAGTCAAATTTAAATGCTCTTGTTTTGCATGCTTGACCTAGCTGAGGTAGACATGCAGAAACCAGAGGCGCATAAACGCTGCAGTGATGATGTCATTGTGTGCAGGGATGACAGGGTAGAGTCTCTTTACCCATCAGTCACAGGTTATCTTGTTAACTGACAGTAGAGTGACTATAGATGGCATTTTGGTTTCAATGTAAATGTTTGTGTTTTTCAAAAACTATTTTAAAAGTTAAACTTATTTCAGTCCTTTTACTGCTCTTGTGAGGCGCGTCTCAGATGAGCTGCTGATTACAGATGAGAATTATGATTGACGTACTGATAGAGTCATATCTCAAATCACACTGTATTAAAAAGCATTTGCAGGTGGAGTGGGGGGGGCACAGATTCAGCTCATACTGACTCCGGCTGAAAGGAAGGAGAGAGACCTAAACCTGAGTTCTGAATCTTGAGCTGTTGAAATGATGACGTTGATTCTGGTCAGTCAAACTTAGAGGAGGAGTTTTAGGCAGTAGAGCTGTGGTTCTCCTGTCCTCCACTGGGTGGCAGACACATTGAATAATGAAAGGATCCTGTCAGGAAGTGCCAGCTGCTAGTGGTTTCAGTGCAGATCATGTTTATTGTTTTTCAGCATGATGACATAAAATTATTTGTGAAAATGAATCATAATAAATAGATTTAAGATTTGTAACATTTGTGTTGTGCAAATGAGAAGAACAGGTTTCATTCATTCTTACAGTATCTGTGTGGTTGAGGAGGTTCCAGCTCTGTTTCTGCATTTCTGTGACGTTCATTGGTTAATTACATCAGCCAGACTGATTAAACCATGAGAATGTGATGTCATTTCCTGTAGCTGAGGGAGGTTAACACACAAAGTGTGCATGTTTTCTCAACCACAGTTTGAAAAAAAACAGATGTAAAGCATTCTTATGACTCATCATTATTACTAAATAAGCAGATCTTGATAAACAAGAACTATTTTGTAGCCAAAATAGAGCAACTTCAGTTCAGTTGGACCACATATGACAATCATCATAATGTTAAAGAGAGAGAGAGAGAGGTGGAATTCAACCCCTTTTCTCACTCTTTAAATCTGAAGTTTAAAAGATGAAACTTTCAGTGTGTGTACAACATGACCTTCTGTTAAACCACGAATGTTAATTGCATGTGCGTTAATTACACAATACATCTTTTTATAAGTGAACATTTGTTTAGGTTTAAGAGATGTTTCTGTATATAATTTCTGTATTTTGATTTTTGAATAAACATTTGTAATAGATAAAGTGTTTGGCATTTGCCGTTAAATTACAGGGCACTGTGTTCAATGTGGATGAAACTGAAGAGTCTGGAGTGATTATAGCAGAGGCCAGACATCTATATCCTGTCAGGTGAACAGGCCTCAGATCAGCCGAGTCCTCCTGCCTCTCTACTGACTGACGGAGACAGCAGTGAACCAGTTTCCTGGCAGACAGACAGTCTTCCTGTTTCTCTGACGGGACACCAGTCTTGGGCTCAGGTTGGTATGATGGACCCAGAAGATGTCAAGAGTCTGGACAGTGCTGAAGGTATGGCATTATCTGAGGAGCAGAGCGAGAACAACTCCTCAAACTCTGACATTGTCCATGTGGAACGTGAAGATGCTGAATTGCTTGAGGAGGGTGGAGAAACGGTGGAGGAGGTGGAGCTGCAGAGCAGTGTTCTTAGTGTGCTGGGCAGTGAAGGTGAACTTGCTGCTGTCAGAGAGGAAGTGCCATCTGCGCCAGTTGTGTCTGTAGAGGAACCAACTGTTGTCACTGAGAATCCCCCTGAAGTAAGTGATGCTCCGCCTCCAGCCCTCTATTCTGCTGCTGTCACATCTCTTCCTGAACCTGAACTTCAGTCTCAGTTGGTTCTGCCAGAGCTTCTTCCAGCTCCTGCGGAGCTACAGTCATCATCCCCAATCATAGATCCTCTCTCTGTCCTGGCCCCAGCACCTGATCTGGAGACAGAACCTGTCCAAGCAACCCTAGAGAAGAGGGATCTTCCAGGGCTTGAGCAAAAGGCCACCTGTCCAGCCCAGGACCTCCCTGTCTCAGAGCCCCCAGTGCAGACACAGTCCTCTGACCTTCCTGTGCTGCTGTATGGTGGTGCTGCGCTGGTGGCCATCGCTGCAGTATTGCTGTGTGGAGCACTGGCCTACAGGAGGAAATAAAAGTTCTTGACTGTCTGTTATCTCACTGAATCTACTACCTGGAAAATACTCCACTTGTCCTTCTGTCATACAGTGTTCTGCTCTGTTCTCTTGGCTTTTGTTTGTACAATGTTAATTTGTTGACCTAGTTTCTTCTTCAGTAAATCAGCTTGGATGTATGAGTGAATGGGTGTGGACTCCAGATGTTTGGTGATGTCTGGGGGTTTCATGTTGCTGTATTTGTGAACAGCAGTGATTACTGGCAGTGGTTTAGGTTTTCTCTGGTTGTCTAATAGCAAGTCTGAACGTTAGATGTTCACTTTGATTTGTCAGTCGAGCACGTATTATGATTTATAACTAATTTAGACAAGCTTGCGTGATAAATCCATGATCTTATGATTTTACCTTGTTTATCAGAATTTATAATGCAAACGTCTGAACTGTCTTTGCTCAGGTTGTTTTTGGCCTCCTTATAGTATGTAACTGATACATGTTGCTTTGTGTGAATTCTTTCATTAAATACAGTGTGGAGTCACAATATGTCCATTAACCAATCTCCAAGAACACTCAACAACCTAAAGCAAAGCTGTGATTTATCCGACTATCTACGCATCAGTTCATATAAACCCTCTTTAAGGTGTATTTAGAATGAATAACATCTGTTGAGATCAGTTGAGACTTGCATACATGACTTTCTTTAAATTTTCCCCTTTTATAAACTAAAGCTAGAAGCTCAAGTCACATCCTCAAATGGAAAACCCCTTCTATTCAGTTATTTTTGGCATAATATGTAGTTCACTATCACTTTCACTAATATCGCTGAATCATTATATGCTAACCATATAAAATCATGAGACTGGGACCAGTAGAATCAGTCCATAACTGTTGTGTCTCTCATAACACAAAGCATTGTCTGTCATCAGCCTTCAAGACTACCAGTTGAACACCTTGCCTGTATTCTGTGCTGCTGTTTGTGTGTGACAGCTCTGCACAGTGTCGTCTCTGCCTCTCCAAAAACTATAAAAAAACATGAGCAGGTCACGTCTCCAGGATCCACCTGCTGTGTCAGTGGTTAAATCTCACCTGAGAGAAAAGTGCTATCTGTTCTGCTGGTGAGGTGTTTGTACTGACGACAAAAGCTGTGAAATCAAAGCCTGTTCTGTTAAGAAGCGTATTCTGTAAAACTGGTCTTTTGTGTTCTGATTTAAATATAAATTCATCATGAAAATATATTATAAATAAAGTGAAAGAATAAAGGAAAAGATCCTGTGATCAGAAACTTAGATTTGGTTCCTGTATGGAGTATTGATCTGACTCATGAAAGCCTGATCTGCATATGCAGAAAGTGTAAGGCACACAGTTAAAAGGCTGTTTGTCAAGCTTGTGTATGCAAATGAATTGTGTGGCAATATTAAATGTCACAGTTACAATGCTTTCTATAATCAAGCTATATTTCTGTATTGCAAAGAAAACCCTCCACAGTCTAACAACATCATGCAAACAATGACTTTATTCATTCATTTTTTAGTTCTTTCACACAGAATAAAACATTTGAATGCGTCAAACAAGCTAGCTATGAAATTCAAATGAACACGACAAAAATGTTATTAGGGTTTCCATTAGGAATGAACAACTATTTTTGGAAAAAAGCAATACAAAAAAATAGGACTAATCAGTCCAATCAGATACGCTTGTGTTCAACTCTGTCATATACACACATATCTGACACTCCACCTAATAAACATCGCACCACAGCTGCTGTGGAGATCACCGAGGTCTGTGAGGTAAGAAATACTGCAGCACAGTGTCATAAAGCTGACACAGAAAACGGGGCACATGTTCACACACTGTCCTCATAAGTGCAAAAGTAAAGGCCATCTCCACAAGTTCCTTGTTAAACTCTTTGGCACCAGGCACTTGATGAAGTAAACTCTGCACTCCCTCAGACAGATGCTCTGACCAAACCTGCAAATCAACACACACAAGAGCAGGAGACTGTTTATGAAATATTTTGATGTCCACGAGTACGAACTCATGCAGGAGAAACTCTTAAGTCATTTGGAATCCAAGCTGATCAGATTTGTCTGCAATGTTTCTCACCTGCAAAGGGGATGTGTAGAGTTTCTTGGTTAGTCGCTCAGCAGCTCGAGAGAGAACTTGATGCTCCAGCAGGTCTGCAATTCTGATCAACTCTGCAGCCATTTCTCTTGCTGCCTGGACCTCCTCGGCATCAGCTGATATTGAGAGATGCATCAGAGTGACATTACTTTTAAGTTTTAGGCCCATTTAATGTTGCATTTATAATATTGATGAAACTTCCTGATTCTTACATGGGAAAACAGATCATAAACAGTTTGGTGAAATATTTGCCTTTCATTTTCATTACTCAGAACTGTTCCAATCCATTCAGCCGCACAACTAGTTTTTACAGTTTATTGTGCCATGGCAATCAAGACTGACTGAATTTAACTAGTACTTTGAAAGGATTACCTTTATTGAATATCACTTTAATAACCACGTAACCAATTAGATCATAAGGAAAAAGAGTCATTTGATTTCAGGTAAACTGGAACACTTTGGGGCCCAATTAACCTGAATTCCCCGCAATACCTGCTAGCTGGGGCTGAACTTCCAGCTCCTGTAAAAGTTCTCTGTAGTCCACCGGGAAGTTGTGTCCGTCGGTCTGTAACTCCTCATCACTCTCAATGTAACTGTGGTTGGTAGACAGGTTAAGGTTAAGATCGTCACTCCTTCGGCAGCTTTTGTGCTGAAGGAAGGCGAGGAGGACGAGGGATGTCTCCGGAAAACAGTCGATATTTGTGTTGCTGTCCATCGCACAACGGGTCGCAAAGAGCTGCTATAACAAATGAATAATGCAAATCAGCCGTTTACATATAAATTACAATCCTCGAGTCAAACCATTGTTCGCATAGCTGAGTCTCTCGTGTCCTGAATCAGCATTTAAACGCTTTACGTATTTTAAATCTTGTTGATATACTTTTCTCAGTTAAAGTTCAATCGTTGGTTACTTTCGTAAACTACCGTCCACGCGTAACAGTTAAACAACCTTAAAACAACACACGACTCTAGAGAAACCCCGCCTCCTTGCGTGAGAGTGACGTGTGGATGACGTGTGGGGGCGTGGCTACATGAAGAGGAAAAGAGTGAAGTCAAGACGTGAAGACGTACTGCGAGAAATAGTCTTAAATGATTGTTATGTAATTAGACGAAGCAGCATACACAAATCAAATGTTACGATCAGGACATCGCAAATGCCAAAAAATGACTCGCAGTAACGCAGGTTGTGAAGTCAGTTACCGGTGTGATTATTCTGGTCAATTCAACCCGTCGGCAACACAGAAGGGGATTTTGGAGTTTCCCGTCATGCAGCTGTAAGATAAACACACGCTCATCCGAGCAGCATGATGCAGCAGAAATGCGTCTGTTTACGGCACAAACAGACATTCAGAGCTTTACAATTCATAGACTAGCTGAAGATATAGATTGAGATATAGATTGAACAACTATACAATTAACTATACAATTATAAACAAGTCACACAGCAAAACATTTTTTTACAGTTAACAACTTTATTTACAGTTACAAACACCTGTTATGTGACAGGATAAACACATGTTCAACAGTAAGCAAAAGATGTTACGTTGTGCACAAAATATAACCTGTGTCAGACAAAGAGAATCTTGAGTTTCACTAATGACACATGCTGTGTAATCCAAAATATCTGACCAGTTCGTTCAGGATATGTATGTCTATTTGCACAAGCAGCATACACAAATCCAGTGTTAAGATCAGCCTGTGCCATTCATCTCCACTCTGTGGAAGAGGCGGAGTGCCATCAGCCACTAACACTGTGAGACCCAGTGCAAACATCTGCTTCAGGCTGTGGGCTCTAAATCCAGTCAGTGGGAGAGAGACACAGCTGGTGACAGTCACAACCACAGTATGTTTTCTTGTTTACAGCCACACTATGCAAGAGGAGTCAAACAGGTGCTCTGCTCAAAAGCTTTCAAACCGATGTTGTACCTTTTGCCAGACCTCATAGACCAGAAAGCTGCTTGCCCTGCATGAGGGTTCGAGACGGATGTCACATGATCCAAGTCAACTGAAGAACAAAACACACTGGACCAATAAGATCTAGCATTAATGACTTGTTTTATGTTTATTATGCAGTGTTCAGGTCAAATTAAAATATTCCAATAGTCAATTCTCTCTCTCTCTCGCTGTAGTTTTGTGATTTTCTGTGTTACTATCACAGTACTCGTTTTGTATAATCATGCTCATCTTCAGCACACGCGGAGTAATATCACAACATGAGGGTGATGTCCCAGCACGGCATGGCCATACACTTCCTTTAGGGCCAGCTGCATAAAATATCCATTTTGCATTCATTTACTTGTGTGTATTATCTCCCCTAGTGTGTATTATCTCCCCATCATGAGAAAACTTAACAGGAGGAAAGTTAGACCAGACCTCTGATTCAACATTCATCTTAACCCAACCATTAATAAGACACATTGCTGTGTAAATTGTTCTGAATTTGAGACAAAGAATGTTAAAAGTGGTCTTGTTGTTATAATGCATGGTGAGGCTGGCAGTGCTGACTCACTTATTGGCAGATTCTGCAATCGGCCTGTGTGAGCGCTTGATTGCGTACATACAACCATTCAGCCAACCTTCACACATCCATACACGGCACCAGACACTGATGCAGCCCAGCCCAACTCACTCTCATAGCACAACAGCATGCAGGCTGACACTGCTGACCTCTCAGACCGACAGATGGACACAAACACAAGAGAGAACAGAGAGGGAACAGAGATTTGCCAAAGATTTATGTGGGATTATGACATTCTGTAAAAGCTACTATATAGAAACAAAAGTGTTGAAAATCATTGAAACCAAACCTTCGACAGAAGGTCAAAATTCTCACCCTCTGAGGAGTTCTGAGTATCTTTAGATCTGTTGAAATTAAAGTACTTCATACAAGCACACACAGGAAACTGTGACACTCCTGATACAGTGGTGCCTAAGCACAACTGTCACGGATTATTTTAAAATATAGTTTAAGGTGGATTCTATGATCATAATAAGCTGTTTTGAGCTCGTGAGGGGTTAATGAGGTTCTTAAAGGTGGGCCGGAGAGGCTCTGCCTTTAATTAACTCTCCTGGACCTCTATAATAAAACTTATTAAAATGTGTTATTTTAACTAATTTATTAAAGCACAAAACATTAATTTCTGAGTGTTGAGGAAAGCTAATTATAGTTATTTGTAATGTATTACGCACGCAGCGAACCTCATACTGTGTGTTTATTTTTCGGGTGGGAGAAGGTGGAGCACGAGCACGTGGGCGGAAGTGCGTGACGTCATCACAACAGTGTACGCGTCGACTGTCCCGTTGTGTCGGAAACGTTTGTTGTGCAGCCGCTATGATGTGTTTCATGCGCGCTCGTTCATCGCTCTGACTGACCGCAGCGCGACGCCTGTGTGGTTTCCTCGATAGTCAGTATCAAGCGCTATGGTGGAGCAGTCGGATCGCGCTCCGCTGCTGGACTGGGAGGAGATCCCTCCATCCGAACCTGCCCCGTCGGTTCCGTCAGCGGAGACGGAGGATTCCCCGGCTCATGGCGGTGTGGGGGCAGATATTTCGAGCAGTGTAACAGCTGTCACAGGTGAAAGCGCACACTCCCCCCGTGAACACGGCGGCCCGGGCGCAGACGCGTCAGCTACCGACGAGGAAGGAGACTGCGCCTTATCCGAACTGTCAGTGAGAGATCGGAGAATCGCCGAATGGGAGGAAAAAGATCAAATAGTTGCTGTTTTTGTGGTGACTTTCGACACGAGATCGGGTGCGGTTTTATTCATGATGACACTGTTAAATGATTGATTACATGCAGTGTAATATGACTTATTTTGTGCATGTGGTAATGTGTGTGACAGATGCATGCACACTTTCATCTGGGTTCATGTTTGTGTGCTGTCACGTGACAAAGTGAATGAAGTGAGAGCTGTGTAAGTCATACTGTACTTTACTGTACTTCCTCATTTATAAAGAGTTCAGCTAAGACAGGCATGTGGAAAGTCTGACTGCAGAAACATTTGATGAAAACCTGATTTAACAGCTTCACACGTGCTTACATTGGTCCTCACTGTGTATTCTACAGGCAATATGATAGAATGGTGTCTACCTGGAGATGTGAACCTGGATGGGGTTGAATTCAAGTCTATGGCCAGCGGCTCTCATCGGATTGCAAGTGACTTCATGTGAGAGTCTTCAATTCTATCATAGTTCATATATATATATATATATATATATATATATACTTGCTTTATTTAGTGATTCATTGTTGTGAGCAAACAGTTTGATTGGTAATTTGTAAATGTGATTTTAGTGCATGTAGTTAGAAATGTGCACGTCTCTGTCTTCAGATATTTCCGTAAAGGCGGTTATTTTGGACTCGCTTGCTTTGCCAACATGCCAGTGGAGAGTGAGCTGGAACGAGGGGCTCGGATGAAATCTGTGGGGATTTTGTCTCCTTCTTACACACTGTTGTACCGTTACATGCACTTCCTGGAGAACCAGGTCCGGTGAGTGTCTTCCTGCGTCACACACTACCCTCAACACTGATGTCTGCTTCTCTTTTAAAACAGTGTAATCTATTAAACAGAAGCTCTGAGAAGCATCTGATGTCACATGGAGTTTATCGCTTTATTTTGATGTTGAATTATGCAGCACGCAATACAAAAACAATGACAAAGTGCACCCTGATTAACTGTTTACAATATAAAAAATGTTAATCTAAAAGCAGTTGGTGTTATATATTAAATGCATTTTGAGTCTAGTGCCTCTTATACAGCAACTTACTGTTAAGTGAACTGCCTATATTAACAGCATCATTTAAGTGTGGACATGCTTTCCTGCAGGCACCAGCTGCAGTGTCCTGGCCAGTACTCTCCACTGGAAGCTTTCTATGAGGATAAGAAGGCAGTGTTGCCCCCAGGAGGGAATGGTCTGGTTACTGCCTGCCCGACCAGTGCTCTGGGGCCCATGATCAATCGCTGCATGCATCCAGAGATGAAGGTTTGAACCCACTGTTGTATCTCACTAAAATTGCTCCATTAAAAGTTTTACAGCTGGCAACACTTTTAATATGTTCATGATAGTATTATTACATAATTAAATCCTGTAAGTCTTTCTAAAGAAAACTAGGCCATGGCACTCGGGGAAGGTCAGTGATTATTGAGGGTGTATTACCTCAGCACTGTACACTTGTGATAGTTCTGCCTAGTGAAAGGAGAACTATTGTGATTAAGATTGCTGCATGTAAACCACAAGCTCCTCTGTTGTCAAGAGAAATGTCAGATGAGGACACGCTGCTGTTGAAATATGTGCTGAGGTTTTCTTAATCTGTGTATGTGCTTTTTGTTTGCTTAATATGTGGTGTGTCAGTTTGTTCAGTCATTCATGATCTGTCTCAATAAATCTTGACAGTTTTGAGTTTTCTGTTCTCCTGTCAGATCACACACCCGGCTGGTTGCATGTCCCAGTTCATTCGCTTCTTTGGAGAGCAGATCATGGTTCTGTGGAAGTTTGCTTTGCTCAGGAAACGCATCCTCATTTTCTCTCCTCCTCCTGTCGGTGTGGTCTGCTATCGGGGTGAGAGTGGAAATGCACATACAAGCACAGTGACACATGACTGCATCACCTGTCTGCATGTCTTTCATAGCAGATTAAAGATACACACAGTGTATCACAGTGATAAACATGAGATTACAATACATCACTTAACCACATGTGCTGCCCTTGTCTTACCATTGGCATTGATCTGATAATATTACTGTTCTTCAGTTTTAACTCATCTCGTGTGGTTTGACATTTCTTTCAGTTTACTGTTGCTGCTGTCTTGCTAACGTGTCTATTCCTGGGATGGGCGTGTCTGTTCCGGAGCTCCGCCCCTTCTTCTATGTCAATGTGGCTGATATCACAGCCCTTGAGACTGAGCTGTCTTATGTGGCCTGTAAGTGTCGCAGTGAAGAGAAGAATTGAAACTGGAGGCAGAATGTTTAAGAATATTTATAATATGTTCTGAATGTGATATATGTGATACATGACCACAAGCTCTGTTATTGTGTTTGTATCTGTAATGAACTGATGAACTCAGAATGAAACTCAGAATGAGACAGGAACAGTTTTTGGGTTCTCAGGTACAACAGAGAAGATCTTTGAGGAAAAGAAGGAGTTGTATGACATCTACATTGACAACCAGAATGTGAAGACACACAGAGAGAGTCTCCAGCCTCTGCTCAGACTGAGCAGTGCAGACAAAGAGAAATATCACAAGCTCTGTGAACAGAGGTACAGCAGCCGGCCTGCAGAAGAAAACATAAGAGCATCTTTATTAGATAACAATGCTATGAAACATTATCTAATGTAGATTTCCAGAGTATGAGACCTGTTCATTTCTTGATTGTATTAACTGTCTTGTACAGAAGTTTATACAACAGGCTAACATTTATTTACATTTATTTTAAAATAATGCATTTTCTAGCAATGCGTTCTTGTAATGTATTTACTTTTTGTTAGAAAGAGAATAGAGAGCTGTTGATTTAATTTCTGTAACTGGTGTTTAGAGGTGAGTTGACAGTAAGATGATGATGATGATCTTGCAGGCAGCTGCTGCTGTACTCTCAGGAGGTGGATGGACAATACACATGTAATGAAGAAGACCTCTTCATTCTGTAAGTGCTAGAATTACACACATCAGCTGTTTCACTCGTTCTGTTTCACACCTGTTAGCATCATGAGAGGTAAATTTGTCCCTCTCCCCTGACACAGGTTTTTCATGGAGCAGAATAACCGGATCTTCCAGACCCTGTCTGAGGTGGCAGGAAGTGCTGATTCTACCCTGACTTCTGATCATGTGAGAGCCATGGGCCTTGACCCGCAGAGTGACCGTGGCTTTCTCGTTGACCTGCTGGAGCTGTACGGCATCGACGTCATGCTGGTTATCGACAACCCCTGCTGCCCGTAAGAGTCTCTTTGCCTCTCTCCTTGGAGCTCATCTTCTCTTTAGGGCTGCCTAACACACTGCCTGATTGCCTGCTTTGTTTTCTCTCTCTCTGGCTTGGCTCAGGAGCCATGCTTGACTTCTCTGGATGACACTGATACCAACAATCCGTCTGCAGGCTTTATGTTCACTCTGCAGCCAAATCAGTGAAGTCTTTCTGCTTTCTGTCCATCTGTCTGTGTGATTAGCATCCTCTCAGCCATCCTGGAGTTCTTCTCAACTTTGCCTAAAGCTTGTATCCAGAATGTGATGCAGCTGATCTCTGTGCCTCTTTCCACTGTCTCTCAGTGTGTGGTCTTCAGCTGTAACTTTGTTCTTCTAGCCAGTGCTGTCATGGGGAACTGATGTGATGTCCATAGTGGAGATAAATCTGCTACTAATAGACACCAGAATGAATGAATCCTCACTCGCTGAAGTGAACAACTCTCAAACCTGGAGTGACCTTCTCAGCTGGTAACAACAGTTTGAAATCCTGTCTTGAATGTCTGAATTTGTAACAATTCTGTGGTTGTTGTATATTACACACTACTGTGCTGGTGAAGATTCCCTGACACATTTAAACAGTCATGAGCATTTAGTCATTTTGATGATACGTGGATCATGACACAATTGCAATCAAAATAATCGGTTTTATTTAGGCACAGCTCGTTTGTGGGTTGTTTATTGATGTATATGAATGAGAGCCAGTCAGCGCTGAGGAAAGTTTTAAACCTCAATCTCATTTTTCAATGTTAGCTGATGGCTGTGACTGAACTTTTATTTGTTTAACAAACACTACCAGTAAAAACACATTTTAATGTTTATCACCATCATTCTTAAAAGAATCAGATCATTTACCCACTGAATGGATTTCGCTGTCATGAACACTGTTGTGGTCAGCATCAGAAAACAGATTCATTGCTGGACAAGCCTTTCATCACTCTCACTCTTGGTACTGATTGTAAATGATTTTTAAAGCACACGTGATGCAAACAGACACAGAAATGTGATGTTCAGCTTTAAATCATTTCATTTGCTCTGAAGTATTGAATGTGATTCTGTCTCTGTTACTTGTTGAAGACTCAGACTGATTATGTGAACATGTTTGTATGTAAATGTTTAGATCATTAGCAGCAGACTGGCCTCAGTAGACTGACTGATTGTGTGTTTCTGGAGCTGCTGCAGGACTCTGAACCTGTGAAGACCTAAACTGAACACTTAACACTGTTGAAATCATGCATAAAACTGTATTAATATAAATGAGATGTAAAAATATCATATTTGAAAAGTGAATCACAGACACTCATGTTTGACAATCGAGTGCAGGCACTCAGCTCTGGCACAGTTTAATAAAGAGAAAAGCTTATTAAATGACCAATTAGTGCAACATTACATTCAATATATATACAATATATAACAATATATAATACTGTATTGCTTAATGCCCAGTTAACTTTGAGTATATAATTAAAAGTGCATTTTTTGTATGAATTTTGTATCAGAGAAATTAAGAACTTTCCTCTGTATTACAAATCTTAAACACAGAATTAACTTTAAATACAGAATTAACAGCTGTGTAAAGTAATACTGTACAGGTTAAATTGTCTGGTATTGTGTGTGTGTATATATATATATATATATATATATATATTGTGACGAGGCGCACCGGGACTATCAGCGTCGCCCTGGCAACGGACGCGCCGCACCTGCCCGAGCT
>JAZGTI010013160.1:3677-15090 GCA_036877585.1 Botia kubotai
CATACATATACCCGCACTGATATTTGAAGTGGACCGCTTCTAATCAATATCTGTTTGTTGCAGTAGGTAAATAGGTTTGAACATGAAAATGTTAAAAGTGTGTGTACATGTGTAATTAAGGTGAGACAAACAAACATGTACACACAAACAGACTCACATAAACACTACAGGATGCATCAATCACACTGCATAATGCCTCCCTTATCAAGCCTTGAGCTATAAGCCACCTTTCTCTCTCTCTCTCTCTCTCTCTCTCTCTCTCTCCTTATCTCTCTCTTTCTCTTTCACACCTAGCATTGTCAAAATAGCTCTGCACAATCAAACAGAATTGAGTACTCTTCTCCTTGTGATCCGGGAGTAACACAACTACAACTCTATTGGACTCCCTCAGCACTAATATCTCCTCTCCTGTCCTCTCCTCAGTTGGAGGAGAGGTTAGGTTATATCTCTGCAGATCAATTGCCTAGGGGACCTGCCCTTCAGAGTAACAGGCAGTCAAGGCATGGCAGAGAGAAATGGAAGGACAAAATAGTGTTGTGTGTGTGTACGTGTTGGCCATAGCAGATAGCATCAATGAAATACAAACTCAAAGACCTACAGACGTAGTTGCATTTTGATACGCTCATTGTCACTCACTGAGTTTAAACTGTCTACCTCAGAGTGAACCTGCTCATAGGATGTGTCAGTCAGATGGTGACATCAACCAGCTGAGTAGCCTTCAACATCTTATTTGTAGTCTCATTTTGCTGTCCATTGGAATGTACAGAGCACATACATGTATGCAACAAATTTGTATGTATTAGTAATCTTAAGATACATTTTACACCAAAAATAAAGTTAAACAGCAAAACAAAAATTAAAATCTTAATCTTTATTCATACAAACACATTCAAAATAAACTAAAACCTTAAGACACAAAATTCTATAGACATGATTTGTTGACCTTACTGTAATATATATATTTCCTTAATGGGAACATTGCATATTTAGACTGAAATGTTTAATATCTACTGTAATATACAGTATTTATATATTTATATATTTCCTCAGTGACCATATGTTTATTGTCTGATGTATGCGTTGTTTTAGATGTGAATTTTAATGGGTCAGGTGATGAGTGGAGGGGTGTGCTTGCTCTGAATGACTGTTAATAAAAAATTCCTCAAACAAGTTTTTTACTTACACTTAAACTGATACTTATAATTAAGATATAGCATAATATATAGCTCTCATGGTTCCAAAAATGAAACTCATCAGAGAGTGTTTATTTAGTATTGCGCAGGGGTTATTCATTAGTTGGGCTATCGTATGAAAGGGAGATGGATTTGGCAGTGAAGAACAAACCCCTGCTGCTCCGGAAACATCATTTGCTGGACACATCAATTTGTTCCTCTGCTACAGAGAGCTGGGAGCAATTGGCAATGTTCCAACTCTGTCTCTCTTTCTCTCTCTCTCTCTCATCTACATATCTTTGTTATCAGGTTGGTTTTTGTGCAAGTCGTCGGCAGGGTTATCGTACCATCTGGACTGAGGCTTCTCGCCGCCTCTCACAAATTAAAACCCAACCTGTAAAATCAGCAAAAGAAACAATAAGCACCTTTAATCTCACACTCCCTTCACCTGCTTTTCAAAAGGAAAAGAAAAGCCCTTTATTAATTAGACTGGCATCAAGCGGCCGTACATAAAACAATGTCCCTCTCTTTTTATTCTCCTCTCCCATATAATGACTTCAGGACTGATGGAAAGGCCTCTTTGAAGATGACATTCAAATCCTGACATTTGAATTATTTTGTGTGTATCAGAGAGTCAGGCCTTTGTCAAGCCTGTCGTGGCGCGTGTGTTCGCAATGGCAGGCTATCTCTTTGTAAAGCGCCGCTGACTGTGATTGTTTATACACCTGGGGGAGTCGGGATTGTTTTGGGGGGTTTTGTAGTTTTCAGATCTTGAGAATTTTATGACATTGTAACTTTAACAAGTGATTTTAAAAAAAAAAACAGCAACAAAAACAATGAAGCTGACATATGCTTAATAACATTTTAAAATATACAAAATAATAAATGAACAGAAAAGGTAAATATGCATGTATATACAGACTGATTCTGCAAAACAAAACAAAATGGCAACAAAAAGTGGAAAGTTTTATCTCCTAAAATTTGTCCTGAAATTGCCCCCTCCAGTGGCCAAAGCTGAAACTTCAGCTCGGAAGATTTAATGAAGCCTCAGGACATTTTGGCTTATGTGAACGATTCAAACCAGAGGTAGCTTCATACTAAAATACGCTAGATATAGAGGAATGTTTTCAGAAAATATAGACTTCACTCAGCTTTTACATTGTTCCTCACACAAAACTATCGTACAACCTAAATTGTGTCTGTTTGAGAAACGTGGTGCTTTCCCAGCTAACAATTTTAGATTAGAACGTTTCCATAACATTTCTGTTAAATAACAAAAACATTAAAATGTTATTTTAAGAGTTTTAGGAATGTTTAAAACATACAGCTTTTTAGATGTTGTATTAACGTTATTGCTGCAAGAACATTTTTGAGAACTTTGAGAGAACTTTTAGAGAACATTTGCCAACCTTCTGAGAACATTCCCTGTTAGCTGGGTTTGATCCTTATTTGAGGCTAATAGCAAAAATCTGAATATCTGGACTATTATTAAGCACAAAACTGTTACCACATTAAATTCAGCCTCAAAACTGGTTAACCTTCAAGAGTCAAAACACTCTTATTCTCTGTAAAATATGCATCAGGAAGATTTATTGTCTATCAGCAAGCGTCTTGCAATGCTCAACACAAGCAACCTTTGTAAGATTTCCCGTTTTTTGCCTGTCAAAGTTATGATCTAAAATCAAAATGATCCATCATGTTGTCGTGTAAAGAATTATGAAATGCTCTTTGGAAGCACATATTCTTCAAACAGAGGTAAACCGACGTTTAACAAAGGCATTTTCAAAGTCAGGATTAACTAGACTGCAAAGTCTGCAGAAAAGGAAAGGCAGGAAAAAAATAGTAGAGGTGAGGAAAAACACATGACGGTTTTCAATGACGGTTGTGTACGGCCCTGGAAATTTTTCATGGATTAAAAGGTAAATGTTGCTCAATTTTGGAACATTTAGCAATTTTAGGGCCAAAAAATTGTGTGCAATGAGAATACACTATTTTATTGTCAAAGAAGTGTTGAATATCCATACTTGTCTTTACTCTTTATTAGTAAATCATGAAAGGGGATGTCAAGAAGCAGTAAGACTTTGCCAATAAATACAGAATTATTTATGAAAACAATCATGATGCTGATAGGTTTGTTAAAGAAGAGGAGAGAGAAGTAGAGGAAAAGGAAGCAGAGGAGAAGGTTAGCTGTAAGTAGTACTAGGAGTGTAATGGAGAGGAACAGAAAAGTAGACCACTGTTAAAAGGGGGCTTGTGTTCACAAGTGAGGGTTCACGTCCCCTGACCTCACAGAGAAGTGGAGTCAGCATGTGCTAAGTGCAGCATCTTGTAGGCTTCATCCAGGCTTTCAGCAGGAGCCTGGGCCCATACTGTGCTGAGGGAACTCTTGTGTATCCGCTTGAACGTGCGCTCTTGTGGAGAGGAAAAGAGCGGGAACCCTGCTAAGCTCTACAAGCAGAAGAAGGTTTCTGAACATGCTCAGTGGCTGAACCACAAACTTCAATGATTCAGTTTTTCCTGAACCCGTGAAATAACCTTTTTGAACATATGCAATAACTGCTCGAGTAAATTATTAATTTAAAGACTGTTTGTTTCTTGCAACGTTTGGGGGAAATTATGTGAAAGATAGGAAATGCTTATAAAATCAAAATGTGCTCTACAATAACATCAGAAACTACATTTTTGATGAAACCTTAACCATCCTAAGGTATTAATATGCTTAAAATGTTCTTGGGAAGAAGCGTGAGGGAGAGAGAGGTGCTGTCCTAATAAAGGTCAGGTCCTTGTCCATTTACTTCTTTGAGGACACTGTCATGGTGATGTAAGCTGTCTTCATCTTAGTCCTTTGTCATGGCAACGACTAAACGCAATTGGACTGAGGTTTCATTAACAGAGTAAAGCTGGCAAGAGGCCAAACCTTTGAAAGCCAACTGACCTGACGACCACTCTGGTCAACACCTTCAACAATTCATGTGGAAAATAACGCTGGCAGACAGTGACTTGTTTGTTTGGTTTTGTTTTGTTTGTTCACTCTGGACTAATGTCCTTCAAAGGAACGGTCATACGCTGTCATTTCAGTGTCACAGAAGACATATGGCGTCCATCTACACAGATATCACAAACTGGAAGAGAACCTTCAACACAGATGACCTTAAGTGTTGTAATGTGTATAAACACAATTATATACCTAAACATATAGTGTGATGATCACCTTCACACACTGTCACACACTGACTGTTTGTGATTAAAACAGTATATTGAGTTTTAATAACAAGCAATGACATGTGATGAGGAACAGCTGGGTCATTCTCAAAATAAAGAGACTTTCTGATTTACAAAACGTTTTGAATTTGTTTCTTGCCCAAAAAAGCTAATGATTATTGTTATTATTTTGATGCATCACACTTTGTAGCAATAAATCATTTTTAATCTTTTAAATATATGACAAATTAAAAACGTATAACTTATTCTTTTAAATAACAGATGTTAAAGATATTTAAACAAATAATATATTTTTTGATTACACTCTAATGTTGTCTTCTAAGAATAAGTTATATTAATAAACCAAACGTGACTCTAAACCAATTATTCAATAATTATTTAATATTTAATATTTTTATATGATTTGAATGCATTGGGATAATGCAATATAATGTATGGTCATGTCTGATATGTTATTCCACATAAAAAAGAACATTGTAAACAAGCTTTTCTTCCTCTGAACTCTTACTGAGGAGAAAGTTTTCACACGCTTGTTATGTGTGTTAATGAGAAACAAAATCAGTAAAAAATAGATAACAGTAAATGTCAGACCTACAATATGTGCAACAATTAAGTATCAAATCATTATACATGGTTAAATGTTATACATTGTGTATGCATTCATATATTTTTTGAATATGTGTATCTTTACATGACTGAAAAGTCGAAAAACGTTTGTCACCATATTATTAAGAATCACCCATCCACATGCAGTCTATCCTGCTTGATTCTGTACCTTTTGATTTGAGTGAAGATAACAGAAGAACAGCAGAGGCTTGTTAACTCACCACAACATGATGGTTTCCAGCATGTTCCTGCTTGCTCTCCCACACAAGCTGACGCTCACACACTAATGCTTTGAGACTTCTCTCGGACCCCCCATGTGTGAGACAAATTTAACAGGTTAGATTGAATTTTCATGTTTTTAACCGGCCAGACATGTCTGCATTTACACAGACGAGCCAGATGTGCACTCACTACTAACAGCTGTGTTGAAATTGTGTCCAGTCCTTTAACCATTTAACCAACGAATCTGCACACAAGCGACTCTAAGCTCTCCTGAATCCCACAAGAGTACACAACCTGTCCTTTCAAAAGCCGAGCTGTTATTTTACATTTTTAAGCACATTTTGCCTGTCATTAAGAACTATTGTGGAATAAAAGGCTCTTGTGTAGTTTCACAATGTATAGCTTTATGAATGACTGGATGGTCACATACAGAGCTGACCACTGGGATCATTACAGGCTTAGAGTCTCAGCACTTAAATCTCACTCTTCATCCCTGTGGTGCTGCTAACAGGATAATTTGCTGCAACCGTTGAAACAAGTGTTGGTGGTATGATTTTATGAGGCGGGTTAATCAGATAAAGATTTAAGCTCAAGCTCAGTTAATCAGAAACAGCATTAAGCTCACCGCATTCACTTCGCAACACGATGTAGGAATCAAAAGATAAGTCAAAGGGTAAGTTTAAAATTAGTGTAGCTTGATGGGATAGCTCTGACCTGCACAGGTGCTCCCTACTTCCTCTCTGCATTTCTCTTCCTGTTTCAAATCTGATGTTTCCCTCTAGTCCATGTCAGGGTCATGTGGACCCCTCAGAGGACCCCTAAACACAAGCAGATCGATCTCGTGGGAAATCTGTGATGGGGGTTCAATCTCTGTCAGCTGAAATCAGTCTCTGCTTTCCAAATTTCAGAACTTGAAGTACTGTTGAACTCATACGCACCTTTGCGCAAAAACAGATGACATGATCGAACATTATCTGAATTAAAAATTTAAACAGCACATTTCATTAATATACTCCTAATCTAACACTGTTGAGACCAAAACTGCATTTGTTTACTTTGCAAGTGTAGTAGCTTGTCAGCTGGAGTTCAAAATGGATGTGATGTCACAATTTTCAGGCATGAATATTCGCCCCGTGGTGGCACTTGTCGATTTTCAGGGTGTAAAAAATCTGTAAAAAAAACATGCATTAACTGTATCACATTTATTGACACATATTCACTGTGATATAACTTTGCCAAACCACTGAATCAACAGTGGCTTGTTGTTAAAGTAGCCATACTGTAACATCTGATAAGAGTGAAAGTTTTCAGCAAACAGTTCCAGTAAAAGCGATTTTTCTCTCTCTTTTCCCATGTCTGGGGTGGTAGCATAAGCGGAGGTCTAAGGAGAACTGGGTGTTGTTTTGTAGGGCGCTACTTCATGCCCCCCCTGCTGTGCCTGTCACATGTAATTAAACATTTGGCCTCCACAATTACTCAGCAGAGTACACATGCCAGCGTTCAGCAGCCCTGAATATGCATTTCAAAGCATCAGAGTTCCCCTAAAGTGCTGAACTGACAGGAGCAGAGAGGAGATGCCTGAAGGGAGGGACAGAAGTGGAGAGAGGGAGAGAAAGAGAGAGAGAGACACCGCAGGAAAGGAGAACAGAGGGCATATGCTGGCAGGTTTGTAAGGAATGATTAAAAGAGGGCTGGATCGGGAGGGCATGAGTTTTGTGATGTCAGCAGGGTCTTAGAGCGAAGCCACATGGTGAAAGTGGAGAGCAGAATCACAACATCAAAACAATCTTTAAACTGTCACCAGACCTTACACACACACACACACCCACAGACGCATACATCAAAATTCCTCTACGTACGCAGTCGTACCTACCCACTTATAGCTTAACTACTCGTACCCCATGCATATAGATATGCACACACACAACTCTCAAACTAATGAGATCTGCAGACATGCTCGTAAGAATTGTGCAGGAAGAGTGTCAGTGTCCTAAAACAAGGAAACACAGTGTGAACTGTGCAGATGTTACGTGTCCAACAGTAAAATTTATTTATTCGTTTACTTATTTACTACCAACTTTTACAGACATTTGACTCCCTCCAGCCGATAACACTCACAGTCTCGCTGTCAAACTGCTCCTGCCAGCTGGGCTTGTTTCTCTGTAGCTTTGCTCCACGCTTTCCCCTTTTTGCTTTACAAATGCAAAACTGTCACTTCCATTCAATGCATAAGATCTAACAAGAGAAGTATTTTTGCCATTTCCTGGCAGACACACACACACACACACAGACCTGATTGCCATGGATGGGGGGAAAACAACGTTAGACAGAAAGGATGAAGGGGTGTTTGGGACGAAAAATGGAGAGGTTTAGAAAAAGAGGAAATGTGGACACTTCTGAAACTCCAGGTTTGTAGGTTTAAAGAAGAATCCTCATTTGCTGGCTATGCTGCATGCCTGTAGCACCTGCCGTTTCACTGCACCGGGCCACTTCTGTGCCACAGAGGCCTCTGGTACTTTAGTGAGCTCCTGCTCTGGAGGAGGTATTGTGCTATGTGTCGTGGCATTGCCAGTGTATTGCCAGCTGGCGTACAGAAAGAACCAACAATGCCACGCTCTGTGCGCAACGGTCCACTCAGGACGAGGATGTTGTTAGACATCCATGCCAAGTTGGCAATGCTGGAGGTTCACAGAGACAAGGGGGGCTCTAGATTACATTAATATTTTTTAAAAATGAGACGAATTAAAGCACTACAATTAGCTAAAACAACAAAAAATCAAGGTATTTCTTGTTTGGTTTAATTATAATAAATATACATATTTCTAGTTTTGCCCTGCTGTGGAATATGTCATTGTGTAGAGTAGGGGGCCCTGAAGTAAAAATTGTTTAGATTTACTGTTCTTTAAACAAAAATCTAGACTGCAAAATCTAGACTGCAAAATCTAGTTTTATTTATATTATACACAGTCACTTACTAATTCCCTCCATCAATACATGTTTCTGCCACTTATCCCACAGTATGTTGTAGAAAGTGCCGGAGCCTATCCCAGCATATCTTAGGTCAAAGGCAGGAAAACACCCTGGACAGTTGGCCAGTTCCTCAGTGGGCAAATTTATTCTCCAGTGCCAAGACAGACTTACTGTAGCTCATCAATCATACTTTATGATATTTCATCTCATGGACTTGCGGTACACCACTAACAATCAGGTTCAATCAATACATTACACAATGGTATCATGTTTGTTAACTGAAAGAGATGTGTATGGATTTTGAATTTAGAAAGACAAGAAGTGATATCAAATTGATTTTCTCAGTGTCCCGCTCTCTCTTGTGTTTTTAAGACGGTTAACAACACACATGCGCAAGAACACTAACCCTATGTTACCTCATGTAAAGCATTTCACCTTCATTTGTAGGGTAAGTTGATTTGTAGAAATTGCGTAAGTTGTAGAAACACTACGTTTGTATTATTAGTAATTAGTTAATGTGTTCATGAGTTAGAACATATTACCAATGTCCTGTTATGTGGTTAGTTTGTGTTTATAGTGATTACATATTTTCAAAGTGCTTGATCGCTCGCTGTTTCTGGTCACTCTCTCATCACTACTCATCTTCCTCAATGTCTTCCTCCCTCAGCTTCATTTCTGCAGGCTCAGCATCTGTCCACCACTTTGAAGTTCCACAACGCTGCAACAAAATGAATTATTCTCACAATCAAATCTGGGTTAATTAGATAACAGAAGAGCGCCTGCTCAGATTCAACAAGAATGAGTAAGAGAGAAGGTGCCGGAGTGTCTGTGTGTGTGTGTGTGTGTGTGTGTGAGAGAGAGTTTACATAGCTGTAGTTTTAGAACAAAACTGTGGTGATAAGGCTATTTGGGGACATTAGGGTCATCATGAATTCTAAATATAGAATATACTATCTTGTAGATTATTTTGTGTCATTTTTGTGTGTGTACATACTTTTGGGGTGGGGTGTGGTTGGGTTAGTTTTTACTAAAATAGCTTTGTATGAAAACAAAAGTAAACAAGGGTATTTCTTCATGAAGTAAACATTACATGTGTATGTGCCTCAATGAGTAAAAGAGAGAAAGAGAGAGAGAGATAAACAATTTTAAATAAAAAAAAAACTTKTTGATGCTGGAAATACTTCAACATTGTAAATGCTGTTAAGCATGTAAATAATTAAATAATTATATTATAAATAAATAATTGTATTATTCTTAACATTAGTGATTTTTGTTTCCATACCATGAAAAGAAATATAACAGAAACATTTGCAGTATAAACTATAAAATGCAGTATAAATATAAATTAATGAGACAATAATTCAATAACGTGTGTATGAATCCTCCAGCATGTGGAGAACTTCTGCTAATTAATGAGACCAAATAATTAATGTAATCTGATGGTGTGATTTTAACAGAGGGGGAAACCTGCCAAAATGAGAGGCCAGTTTCTGATCCTCAGCAGAGGCGGCAGTTTGATAAATTACACGCACTGGCAGAATTAGCATGCAAGTAATCAGGCCGTCCAAACAGGAGAGGAATATTAACTTTTTAAATTGTTTGTTTGTCTTGCCATCATGGCTGCCCATCTGAAGTGGGAAGTTTGTTAATGGTTCATAAGACCCTCCCTTGGGACCATATTACCCAGAAGGAAGCTGTCTGTATGCAGAGTGCCAGCATTCATTTCTCCTGCAAAGCAATCTACACTGTTCAAATAAATAGATGTTCGGCAGAGCATTTCAGTGTGAGGAATCCAGGTTTTTGCAGGCGCTGTTAAAGGATCTTATTTTATTGGCTGTAAAAACAGTGAGTTCGGTGAGTTTGTACGAAACGGGATAATGAAACCACACTAACTGCCGCTTTTGACCACACAGTGGACAGGAAAAGGAAATCATTCTTAATCAGGTATTGCCATTAATCTTGTTTGCTTTAGACTTTCACCCTTCATTTAACTTGACCCGGCGCGCAGGGAGAAAATGAACGCTCCAGCCTGACGGGTGACACCAGCTTGATGAATGATAGAAAAACACAGACTGCCATGTGCAGCATGGCTAACAGCGCTACCTATCAGAAGAGCGGTCAGGCAAACATGCTCTTGGTCCTGGCAGACATCTGGCCACTTTTAGGGGTGAACGACACTGAGGGTTTGCTCTTTCGGGGTCAGCGCTCAGGGCCTGTGAATGCCCCTGTGTGTGTCGTTATAGCTGAATATTTAGCTTTTTCTTTTCCTGTGTGGAGAATTTTGGGGTGCTTGGGGCAGAGGCCTTCACACCTGTCAGTGTTTTGTGACTGTTTATTAGCAGTGAACTACTGGGCACGATTAGAATCCACCACCTTTAGCCTTGACCTCCTACACAAAATATCACACTAAGGTCAATGCTCTTCGGAAGTCTAACTCTGGGGTAATTTGGTGCTGTTTATTTACGCTATCTGGAATATCATCAGTGGATTTAGTTGTATCAGTGCTTTCTATAAAATTCTATATATATACAATATATATAACAATAGAAACCATTACAGAAATGCTAATGGTTTCCACTAGGAAACCTAGTAGCATTATTCCAGTAGGATTTAAAAGTGTTTTGTTGGTCCCTATCAACCAGATAACATCCCATCAATAGAACCCAACACGACACCAGTAGAACCCACAGAGATCATTAAAGTTTCCATGAAAACCATTACAAAATTCCTTTATGCAGCGTGTTTTGGGCATTATAACATTACATTCTTCTGTGATGGTTTCTTTTGTTTTTGTTATTTTTTTCAGCAGGGCTTATTCCCAAAAATGTAGTAGTTAATTAAAGTATCACTTTTATAATTCTCCAACTAATTCTATTAAAAACCAGCCTTCGAAAACAAGTCTTTGATATCAGCGTTATATTTTGTTAATGGCATATCCATATGTAAGCAATGTCATGAGGTGTCCTGACGACCAGCATGATTTTACTTTGAAGTTGCTTAAATATCATGTTATTTTTCATCTAAATAGTGTATAAATAATGTTATAATGCACTGCCATTGTTTTGAATCTAACTGGATGTTCATTAAATGAAATCTAAAGAAAAAAACTCAAATGAGGGTTATTGATCATGATAACTATCCTTGCTACAACTATTAACAGAATACTGTTGTCCAGCTTTTGAGAAACGCATCCAGTTGAGTAAAACATCTCTACTAGACGC
>JAZGTI010013161.1:0-15088 GCA_036877585.1 Botia kubotai
GCCAGGTAGACAGTGAGTGCGTGCCTTACCTTTAGTAGAGGACGCGCGTACGTTCCGGACGATGGAGTCGCCGATGACCATGGCTTTGCACTCGGATTGGAGGGCAGCGAAGCGGTTCCTGGTCGGGACTTCGAAGATCGCAGGTGGCGATGGGGGAGAGGTAGACGCTCCGGTCCTCGTTCACACCTTTCGTCGTTGGGGTGCCGGTGCAGGAGTGAAGCTCACCAGGCCTGGTCGCGTTCTCGCTCTGGGCAGAGAAGCACGCGGGGTAGAAGCGGTAGGGGTGTTACTATTGGGTCGTACACTTACCGTCGATTCGTGAGCGTAGGACCGGGATGTTTCCAGCGCCGTTTTCCGCTCTCGCAGACATGCCTGCTTTGCTAGAAGGTCCTGGATCACCTTCTCTACGGCCTCTAGTTCTGCCTGCAGCGATTGCAACTCGACCGTGTCTTTATCTACGACTGTGGACGCCGCCATCTTGGTGTGACGTGGTGTGACGTTTGGTAAAACTACAGAGGATACAATGTATCCTAACGTGACATGCTCTCGCTTCTCAGCCATGTTAATTTTGCTGTGAGCATTATTCCTAAATAGTTTACTTAGACGAAGGGTGCTTGTCATATCGTAGGTTCTGGACAGTTGGTACGTCAGGTATCTTCTGTCACCTTACAGCTTTACTGATGCCGCTGCTTCTACTGGATTTGATGGGTTTTCAAGGGCAGTGGTCTGCTGAAAAGTGGGCTTGTGAATTTGCTACCTTAGCTTCTGGTTCCATTTCATCTGCCCAATATGAATTTTATCCCATCGCTGTAGCCAGCGTTTTCTGGGCATCAGCTTGGTCCTGCAAACGTGTCATTGTGTATCGCGTCAATGAAGCAGCAGTCTCTGTAATAAAGACTAAAAGGAAGACCTCCTGTCCTTCAGTCTGGTGATTATATCTGTGTGGAGACGCATAATTTGGTAATTCATTACTCACAATTATTATAAAAAAATCACATCACAAAAATCACCGTATCACCACAGTACGTAAACTGCTTGCTGGTATAGAGTTTCATGTCATGTAAGACGTTCTTAACTTTCACTGTTTATTTTCCATGCCATCAACTTGTCTACGAGTTAATTTTGTTATTGATTTAGAGTTTTAGAGTTTGTGCTTTCTTTCTCCACACATTGTTGTGATCTTCAGACAAACATTTTTAACGTGTGTTATGTTATGAATGTGAATGTTTTAATGTGTTGTGTAGATTAAATGTTGTATCTTTATACTGCTAAAATCGGGGTTGCAACAGGCAGAGGGATTAGCGACTACCCTTTCATTCACTGATGGTGCTCTGTGTATCTGTGGTTTCTGTGTGCTTTTCTTTTAGTTTGTGATTCCTCCTTTGTTTTTATATTCTGTTTTTATTTACGTTTTACACAATGTCTCAACTTCACTGAAATTAGGGTTTGTATTGCATGAGGGTGATGTGAGGATGCAGAGCCATGCTGTGTGTCACATTTCAGGTGGCATCATGAATCTTGTGGTGGCAACGTGTTTTGCCTTCTACACAGCTAAGACTATGAGGGAGATTTGGGTAATAGCCTTCTCTCTCATGAGATTCATTTGCTTGATGATGTTCTGATTTAATAACAGTATCACCAAATTATGCCCTCAAAAAGAAGGATGTAGACTGCGCACGTGTGTAGACTACCGTCAGCTTAATTCCAAGACTCATGAGGATGCCCTTCCTCATCTTGCCTCGCCTTAAATTGAGGAAACATTGGAATTGACAGGTTTGTGATCTTTGTGTACAATAAGGCCAAGATGACGATCAGCCTGCACAACATAAAAGTTACTACCTGTAAAACTTAATGAATCATTTCTTCCCTGTACAGCTCTTATTGGAAGTTTTCTAAGACACCTTATTTCCTAGGACTGCTTGAATAAACCGTAATTAACGTTTATGTAAATCAGATAAATTGACTGATGTGTAACCTATTATGCAATTAACACAAGTAACCTTCTGGCTATGGCATCCAAGGTTAAAAACTGCCAGTATTAAGTGGGAAAGATCAGAATATCTTATACAGCTGGTGGTGGGCTCCTCCTGACTTGAGCTGGAACACAAGGAGCGCTATAGGAGCCCTCCAGAACACTCTAGCAATGGCATAGCACAGTGCTCTGATAAAAGGATCAGCATATGTTGAGGTTTGGATACTGATTTAAAACTTCACAGCAGATAGAGGCAAAGTACAGAAATATCATTTGAAGTGGTGAATGCTTGCAATTGGTTCCTCACTTAATTACAAAGTGAACATTAAGGCTATGAGAGTACGAGATGCATTGAAACTTAATGCAGAAACTAAAACTTCCAAAACTAAAACTTGACAAATTATAAAGATATAATAGACACTGTGTCCCTTTTAGACTTCTTAAGTAATTGAACCAGTCTTTGGTCAGCCAGCTTTATAAAGACTATGCTGGTGCAATGCAGTATATCCTCCTAAACAACACAATTATGCTGGACCAGCACCCAACCCTCACTAACCATTTTAAACTAGTTTTTCATAAAATAACACTCTGGTTATTTAATGAAGGCTATAAATTACTCAATGCATCTAAAAGTTCTGCATAGGCAATTATAATCACAAACATATTGTTGTATTTTATAACCAGATAGGTATAATCGTTCTGACTTGATTTTTTCTTTGATACATTGCTGTTTACAAAACCAAAACAATCTTTTCTGTGTGCACTGGTGGTATTACAGTATATAACAGCTGTGTGTGCGCGATCAATAAAATAAAAATCCTGATAACGTGAGCAGAATTTCCAAGGAGCTCCCAATGCCAACAGATGTTTGATATACTGGAATCCATTTTTCAAATGAAAAGGACTCCTCATAACATAATTAGCTGGAAAAGCATGCCAGGCCAATACCACAGTAGCTGTGCGAGAGTCCGCCCTAATTGCCTGCCCAGTGGCTTTTTACGGAGCATGCTTAATTTGATAGACAGGTTGAATTCAGCTGTTCCTAGATAATTCATGGGCAATAAATATGAAGGATTTATGTCATATAAAGGTATATTATTCATTTGTATTTCTGGCCGCTCTATGATGTGGCCTTGCAGTGAGTGATCTGCGAAGTTCAGGTTTGTGATAGTGGAGTGGAGCCCCAGTGATGAGGTTATCAGAGAGGTCACTGGCCTCGTTTGACACGCACCCTCTGATGGATTTCTCCTTGGATCTGTTCCTGCCATTCCCATTCCTTTCACACACAGACACGACCCCACACTGATCGTTACCATTTCCCCTGTTTCCTCGTTTCTGTGAAAGAAACCTTTTAAAGCTTTTCATTTTTCCTCACTTCAATCGCATTTTGAAGATCTTAAGTGCTTTGCATCACAAATCTCTCTGACAAGTCAATAAACATGAGATAAAATGTTGCAGTAAAAAAATGTTGTATGTACAGTGTAAAACTAAATGGATGCAATAGTATAAAATGTATGCATGCATGCATGCATGTAGAACATTGTTGTTGTTATGCATACATGCATGCATACATACACACATACATACATGGCTTAAAGAGATAAATTAAAGATAAAGAGATAAAAATAGATTAAAATAGCATGCTGCTACCATTTAAAAAAACTGATGAAACAATATAAAGTTTAATGCCCCAGTTTTTGTCTCTAAGGAAAAGCACAATTATTTAGGACAAATACCACTTGGGTGCAATACATTCACCACCAGCTCAAATGGTGTCTGGGAAAAAAAATGATATTAGATATTACAGAACCATTTAGTGCTTGAAATCTATTTTAATCTACAGCTTTGTCAGCCTGTCACCAAGGGAGTGGAGACCCTCTGTAGTGAGTGTGCCAACACTCAACCCCAAGGACTGAGAACTGAGGGAAGCTGGTATGTAGGGGTTTCAGTGCTCCAACCTTGTCCTTATGACCGAGCTCTAAAAGGAGGCATCCTACTCAGCAATGACTGGCTGGTACAGCACCTCTAGGTTGTCAGTAGTGCCTTGGCTCTTTCAACCTGCATCTAAACCTTGCAAAAACCTCTTTTAAATACTCCACAACTAGCTGTAAAAAGTCAAACAACTAGCTGTAAAAAGTCATTTTAAAGCTCAGTACTCTTAATTTATAGCAGCAATTGTTTCATTTCTATCCATTTCTCTTTATCGTAAGCAAAGGAGAAACAGTTGAGACAAAGTTGATACTTAAACAACTGAGATCTCCATTAAATCTCCTCATCTATGAAAGAGCAAACTCTGAGCAACTAAATGTTCCTCTGGGAAGTCCAAAACAGTCCATGCCTGTGTCAATGTCATCAATAGCACATACAGTGCCTTGCAAAAGAATTCACACTCCTTGAACTTTCACATTTTGTCACCTTACAACCACAAACTTAAATGTATTTTATTGAGATTTTATGTGATAAACCAACACAAAGTAGCACATAATTGTGTAGTGAAAAGAAAATGATATACGGTTTTCAAAATTTTAAGCAAATAAAAATCTGAAAAGTGTGGTGTGCATTTGTATTCAGCCCCCTGTACTCTGATACCCTTAAATAAAATCCAGTGCAATTAATTGCCTTCAGAAGTCACCTAATTCGTCAATAGAGTGCACCTGTGTGTAATTTAGTCTCAGTATAAATACACCTGTTTTGTGAGGGACTCAGTGGTTTGTTAGAGAACACTAGTTAACAAACAGCATCATAAAGATCAAGAAATGCACCAGACAGGGCAGGAAAAAAGTTGTAAAAAAGTTTAAAGCAGGGTTAGGTTATAAAAATCCATCATCCAAAAATGGAACAAGTATGTCACAACTGCAAACCTATCAAGACATCAAAACTTTGGCAAGGCAAAAGTGATAGACTAAACTGACAGACTACACTAGTCAGAGAAGTAGCCAAGAGGCCCATGGTCACTCAAAAGACTTGAGACTGGGAAGGAGATTCACCTTCCAGCAACACAATGACCCTAAACATACAGCCAGAGCTACAATAGAATGGTTTGGATCAAAGAATATTCATATGTTAGAATGGCCCAGTCAAAGTCCAGACCTAAACCCCATTGAGCGTCTGTGGCATTACTTGAAAATTGCTGTTCACAGATGCTCCCCATCCAGTCTGGCTGAGCTTGAGCTATTTTGCAAAGAAGAATGGGCAAAACATTTAGTCTCTAGATGTGCAAAGCTGGTAGAGACATACCCCAGAAGACTTGCAGCTGTAATTGCAGCGAAAGGTGGCTCTACAAAGTATTGACGCAGAGGGGCTGAATACAAATGCACACCACACTTTTCAGATTTTTATTTGCCAAAAATTTTGAAAACCATGTATCATTTTCATTCCACTTCACAGTTATGTGCTACTTTGTGTTGGTCTATTACATAAAATCTCAATAAAAAACGGTTAAGTTTGTGGTTGAAATGTGACAAAATGTGGAAAGGTTTAAGGGGTATGAATGCTTTTGCAAGGCACTGTAGGACTTATACTGCGTAAGAAAGAAATGTGCATTGTCATGAATGATCTGCCCTGAAGTCTAACAGTCTAACCCTCAGCTGCCATCCCTGATTGATTGTATTTCATGGTCACTTGACAGCAAAGAAACATTATATTATTCCTGAAAGCTAAACACATATTGTGTTTAAAGTTAAAAACATCAGTAACAAAAGATGGCATGTAGATTTGTTACAGTATTTGTTCACAAGCTGCATTTTAAAGATTTCAATATGCAAATTTCCTTAAAACGTTTTTCGAAAACCTAATTTAGGCTTCAGTTTAATATGACTAATGGCACATACATAAATATTGAATCAGATACGCTATTTTATCAAATTCCAAAGGGGAATTCTCAAACGTCAGGTACTGTGCCTCATCAGTCTCTGTGGACATTTAAATCAAAATAGAGAGAACATTCCTAACTGCTGGCCAAGACTCCCATCTGCCTTTTGAGAGCAGCCTTTCCCCATCTACTGAGATTAGCCTGTCAGAGAATAGAGCTGACATACGTTGTAAAGAGGAAAGATCTCTTTCTTATTGCAGCTTAGATAAAAACCTTCTGGATGGTGTTGTCATGGTTCTATCAGCCCCAGTTTGCTGCAAATCATCAGCAGACCAGGACCGGTACCCAAGAAAATGGCTTTACCCCCAACCCCCCTCTGATGTGCAGGTCAATCTCACACCAGAGCTAGCCAATTAAGAGTCTTAGCCAGTCCAATTGAAAAACAGTGAAGTCATGTAGAATAGTGAATGGTAAAACATCAGATGTTAGTGAAATGTCTTAGACTGTGGGAGATATTAGGGATAATAGAATAGGACACGGCAATAGATAATATTGCTGCATAAGGGGTATACAGAAAGCGGCAGAAAAAATAGCCGAAAATATGTTGGCACCAGTTCTTCCTCCTTGGCACGTTGTATCAGCCTTGTACAGTGTATTATTCTGCTTGATTCCAACAGAATAATAATAAAAAAAAATGCACTGCAACTCCAGAAAGTTGTCAATCCAGCCAATTGGAACTGATGATTTTAGCCAGCGTTTGTCATTCTGTGAGGCTGAGACTATCAGTCTTCAGACCACGCTAAAATATTAAAACCCCACATGCTTTTGATTTGCTGACTGATTTGCTTCCAGTGGCCGTGGGAATCCCAGTACATTTGCCTCTGCCAATCAGCAGCAGTGATCTTTTTCCAAGTACTGTCTACACATTTTCTGTGAAGCAAGATTATTTTTTCCAGTGTTCAATTTGTTGCATGCATTCAATGACACCCAAATACATTTGGTATGTCACACAGTCACAAATACATTTCCAGGGGTCACAGAAGGGATACACATCGCATATGTATTGATTTGTGTGCCTATTAAAGTGTGAAGGCCATGCAAGTACTTGTCACTGATCAATCAGGGTGATAAAGGCCAACACATAACTCATAGCCTTCAATAAAAATCTCTCTACAATTTGTCCTGATAGTTCCTCCCATCTGTCACCTGTGCATTACTCAATGTCATTTTCACCTGTGTGCACAATAATAAGGCAAGACCGATTAATATGCTAAAGGCTAATAAAACGTTCACCTTCATTAACTGTCGGTTATTAGGTGGCAAATAACTGTCAGTTATTTGTTGTCTGCTATTTTCACAAAAGTACATTTAAAGCTTTAGAAAATGGTACCATGCAACCCGTGCTGTATAGTCCAAAATGTACTGATGGCATACAAATGGATCTAGCAACAAATGAAATACATAGAAACATAATCCATTTATATGAAAATCCCAAACTCATTTCTCTTTACAAAAGTGCACATAAAAAAATCCAATTCAATTGTATTAATATTGCGCTTTTTACATTGTTACATTGCTTTGAAGCAGCTTTACATATAGTGAAAATAAATGCAGAACAAATGTCAGACACGTTCAATATAGAATACATGGTATTAATGCAAATAATAATTAGAGAGATGTATTACTAAATCGTCCAATCTGATAAAATTTCACAAGTTAAGATGTTTGTCTTAGGTCAACTGTAACCTCTGTTCCCATGCTGCGTTGCATGACGACACATTGAGGAATGCCCTCACTTTTGGGAATGAAGTACCCACTTTGCCATACTCACAAATGCCTGTCCTGGTGTGAAACTGTTTGGGAACAGCTCAGGGCATGAACACTTGGGACCCTGAAAAGATATGGAGATCCAGACTATGAAACCTTGAAAAGATATGCAGGGGAAACCACACACTGCCTTACAAACATCCTGTATAAAAGCCCCCAGAAGCAAGGCTTCGGAGTAAGCCATATTCCTCTCGGAATGTGCTCTGGAGAGGTGAAGGCAGACCACCCACCTCATAAGTGGTACCAGAGTGGTACCTTGACCTTGGCCACAGGCCTTAACCTCAAAGTTACACAGAGGAAACAAGACACAAAATGTTTTTTCCCCAAAGACGCACCACTATGGGGAGCATGAAAGGTGCTTATCACCGCTGCATACAGCTTGAGTGTTAATGGGGAAAGACTGTCATGGTGGAGAGACCTCTATTCGGGAGCTGGTTCCCAGGGGCCAGACCCAAAGCTTCCACATTTCCAGCTGAGGGTGGTATATTGTATCCCTGGACTATGTGAGAAGGTCCCTCCTGATTGGAAAGAGGGATATAATGTCCAAGAACCATACTCAAGCTGCCCAAAATGAGGCAACCAGAAGAAGAGGAACTCTGTCCTGGGGAACACATTATAGAACTCTTGGGATAGAGACAGAGCCTTGGCCATGAACCATAGCAACCAACCCTGAGGGGTTTGGATGAGAGAGAACCACAGAGGGCAGTGCATCATGTCCTGAGACGCAAACAGGCCTACTCTCAGTTCCACACCCTTAGTGTGGAACTTTCCCACTTCTGGACTCAGCCACTGCCTCGACAGGACATCTGTTTCTCAGTCAAGTGTGCTGGAATAAAAACATGCTCTCATGAAGAACTGCTTCTCATATGACAACAGAATGATGTAATGTCAACTTGCATAGAGGCTGCAACCTTAGACACCTCAATGATTTATATCTGAGACCACTGATGTGTTGTCTATTCACAGACTATGAACCAAGCAACCTTCCATGACAGCACCACAGCCTGAACAAATGGAAGCATTTGTTATGATATTGTGGTGAAAATGTTTATAATACATGACCTTGAGGCACAGGAACCAAGCTTCCCTCACACAACCAGGAGACAAAGGCACTTGTGCGTTACCCTGATCATGCGAAACAACAGGTTTCCCGCTGCTAGGGTTTCCCCAACAGCCTCTGAAACTGTTTTACAGTGGTGTGCAGGCTTAGCTTGAGTCTGGTTACTGCTGCCAGAATCGACTCGATGTGAGCAGAAGATATTTGTGCCTGCATTGTCATTGAATCGCACATGACTTCCAAAAGGGTAGTCCTAGTGCTGAACTAGACTGAGCACACTCTTCTTGGTGTTGAGCCTTAGCCCCAAGCACCTCATATGTTCGCACACAACATCTAGATGCTTTGCTACCATGTCCTGCGACTCAGCCAGTATTAGCCAGTAATTTATATAATTAGGAATCAGGATGCCCTGGGGGCCAAAGCAACATACACTTAGTGAAGGTTCAGGAAGATAGTACTAGGCTAATAAGATGGACCATCAGCATCTTGATCCTGAATTTTTTTTCTTTGGCAATATAAAACACCAGCTGCAGAACTGGTAAAACATAAATACCAGCTGTTTCTTTTTTCTTTTGGGTAACCCCTAACTCTCATGGGTCCAGGAAAATTCATTGTAAACACTACGGCTGTTAACCATAAGAATGTTAACCTGTGGGTTAACAAATGTATAGTGTGAAATTATGTAAACCTGAATTAAAAGTTTAATTATTAACTATAGTAACGTATGAACAATATGGAACATGAAACAAGATAACCCCGGATTAGATTAATCCTATTTGGGAATGACCCTAGCTAAACAATTTAGGTGAGAAAAAAAACTTCCAATTTTACACAGCGACCACGATTTTCAAAATATATTTTCTCCTTTAAGCATCTCAACCCATTTATTTATGTCTGCCATTCTGCATCAATACAGATGCAGCAAATGGTTAATGAACATGTCTGGCCTCCTGACTGAGGTGTAGGCTGTGATTTATGATGGTGTAATTTATGCTGAAATCTTTTCTATTGATTGGGCTGTTAATCTTTTCTTGTCGTCTTCCAATGCTTAGATTTTTGATCGTCAATGTCAAACTAAGATGCACAGCACATTTAATTTCATGAAAGTGCAGAGATGAAAGTTGTTGACTTATTTTGGGTCGCTCTGGTGAAATACATTTCACAAAAGTGGTGAAAAAACTAAAGCATGTAGAAATTTAAGTTGGCAAACATTGCTTTTTAGCCAGATGATGGCTAATGGGCTAAATGTGTATACTAATTGTACCAAATTCTAATTGTACTAATTGTACCAAATTCAACCAAATTCTGGTTGTGATGTTGTTGCTGTATTAGAATGTTTAGGATACTCAAAGGAATAGAACTTAGATAGTTTTGATAATAGCCCAAAGGAACTCAGCATGCAACTGACTACTTCTAGTTTGCAAAGGACATAAGTATTTTAACATCAGAAAAACTACAAACTTTAGCTTTAAACACCAATCTGAACACCACTTTTTCCTAATTGACCTTTTCAGTTAGTAATTAATGTGACATTTGTTTTGTGGGCAGATCTTAGGTGAAGGCAGAACAATTCTCCTGACCATGTCACTAATCCTAGCTAGAAAATGTTGTTAGCTTGTTTTTTCCAGTGTTATCTGAATATGTAAGGTCATCCACTGTTTGGGATCACAATTGTTATTTGAAAAAGTTAACTTAAAAGAATGAAACCAGGTTGACTGACCTGTACACGTTTAATAGATGGACGACCTGACAGAATTGCCTGGTTGAGTGGCCTGACACGAAGTGATAACTTCATTCATATGAAGTGTGTGCATCAAACATGAGCATTTTTAATAAGTTCTGTCCGATCCGCTCGTTTTATTGCGCTTAACCAGTTGATGTTTTGTCTGGCAGTAGCAGCAAGTATGCAATAAAATTCTGGCACCGAACAGAACAACAATGTGCCATTTTAAGATGTTTTTTTTGTAGCCGACTTTGTGCTAATTTGTATTGGCTGCCTCCAGTTTTAATTTAAATTTTTGCCTCCAGCTAATGCTGTGACGTAATTGTAACGTCGGCACTAAAAGGGTCCGTCGTTTCTTGTCAACACATATAATGCTTCTGTTTTTTGGTTTCCACATTTGGTTTCTAGTTTCCACATTAAAGTGCAGAGCGGAAACATGTGGGTGTATTTTGGCTAGGAGAAATATTTTTTTGTTTAAAAGAATTTACAAAAACACCATAAAGAGGTGCATAAATCACTACCCCAAACTTTGAAACCCATTACATTAGGAGATTACTTCCATTTTATACTACACAACATTTTGGACTACACAACATATAACCCAAAATACACAAAGAAATTAAAGCCATAAACTTAAACCTGGATAGATGGGGCATAGTCTACAAACTGCTCCATCAAGATATAATCACTCCATAAAATATTTACAGATCAAGAGTCAGAGAAAACTGAACCTCAATAAATCACCTCTACAAAACAAGGTTGGCCCTGTTGACTGTATATCTCCCCTGATCTGCAAGTAGGCCCACCCGACATGTGGCACAGATGCAATATTAATTATAATAAAGCTGCTGGCCATGTGCAGAGACATCAAAGTGGCCAAACATCAGTCTGAGCAACTGGAGAAAGCTTCACTGTGACTAATGAGCTGGCCAAGGAGGATCAACAGCGATAGCTGAGTGCAGGCAGAAAATCTTCACCAGTGTCACGAATCAATACAAAAAAAACTGCTGTCACAGTGAGAATATTTTCTCTTCCTTTGTTTTTATGTCTGCTTTTTATAAATTCTGAGTAAATGGGAAGCAACTTAATAAATTCAGGGAACGTAGCAGCTGTTTAAAATTTCCACAAAATATAGCTTTAAGAATGTGTTGCTAGGGTAACTGATGGTTATGTAAAGTAGGTGGGTATAAGTACTCCCAGATCAATTGAGCCTTGGTCAAGCTCCACCCCCTCTAAAGCACCTTGTAGCTTGTCCAGGCTAACGTTACAGAATGTTCCATAGGAATAAACATGGTTAAAAGTGTGATTTGTGGTGAAATGTTTCCATAAAGTGTTAAGTAAATATTGAATGGCTATTCCTAACTTGACTGGAATTAAATATGACAGCTATTTATGTACCCTTTTCTTTAATTATGTTAATCACTCTGCTTTTTAATTCTTTAACTGTTAAATTATACTATTAAAAACTAAGGTAAAAGGTAAAAATTAAGGTAAAAGTTTATCATCATCAGCTAAAATTGTTGAAAATTACACAACTTTCATAAACTTTCAGTACAACAGACAAGATCAACTTCATGATATTTACATTTACACATTTGGCAGACGCTTTTATGCAAAGCGGATTACATTGCATTATACTATACATTGTTTCTGAGTTTGTACAATCCCTGAGATCGAACCCATGACCTTGGCGTTGTCAATGCCATGCTCTAACCACGGAGCTACAGGAAAGCAAAGAGCAACATTCTCAAATTTAGGACTGGTGGGTAAGTATTGGTGTGTAAAATTAAGTCAGGGCTTAGCTAAAGGTCAATTTCTAGGGGCATGACACAGCTGATCTGAAAAAAAAAAATCAATGAGCTATTTGAAAGATCAGCTTACTCATCTCCAGGAACATCAGAGAAACGCTGCTTGGTTTAATCAATATTATGCATTTGTTCCTCTAACTCATACATTTAATAAAATGAAAATATTTAATTGACAAATCTACTTTGTTTATAGTTGATTTTTAACTTAGGTGTCTATTGTACCAGACTGTATGCAGGGCTATGTCAACACAAAATGGCTAAAATGTACATTTTGCATAGCAGTATTGCATTTTCACAGTATTGGTTGATTGTGTTTATGCAGGAACTCTAGGGAACAGTCTGCATGGTTCTTCTCCAGTGTGTCTTTAAAACTGCTTAATCCAGACAATAAATCCCATTAAAGTCCATAATTGGTTAAAGCACATGAAAGATGCCCTGTGTCCGGGATGACCACATCTTCAGGTTTTATCAGGCATTAGAGCTAATGAGATCCTCCTCAAGAGAGATCTTTCCTAATTACAATTATCACAAGAATTGAACTCCTATAAACCTTTTTTTTAGTTTATTTGTCCCCCAGAAACAACTAAATTCCATATAAGGAAGCTCACTAAAGCTCCGTTAAGTGAAATAGATGACTTACATTTTAGCAGTAAACAACTTCAATTAAATGAAATTCAATTCAAATGAAATGCAACAAATGAGATTTATTTATTTTTTTCTTTTTGTCTAAAGCAATGTTAAACAAATGTTTAACTATCTGAATTATGGTATCTGTTTTTGCTTCTAAATTAATACAGAAGTAGTTATTTTAAAGTACATTGGTAACCAAACAAGAGTGGCACCCACTGACTTCCATTGTATGGACACAAAGCCGCTTGGACATTTATCAAAATATTCTTTTGTGCTCCACAAAATATAGAAGACAGAAACAGAACAATGTTATACAGTTTTGGAATGACATGAGGGTGAGTAAATTATGAAAAACTTTTAGTTTTGGGGTGAACTATCCTCTTAAGTCTGAGAGGAACATTAGGCAAGTCTGAGGCAAACATTTTAACTGGAGTTTGTAGAAGCCACAGTACTTGCTCATGCATGTTTAATGTGATTTTAAACAGCCAGCATGGACCAACATAATGTAATTTCTGTAGCTGTGCCATTATGAAAATGGATAGCTTGTCAATCTGAGCTATATGTAAATGTTATTGACTCATTAATATGCGAATATTGTTGACCTCATACAGTGCCCTCCATAATTATTTGGAAAGTAAAGACAAAATTGCTCTGTTTGCTTTGGAGTCAACAATTCTGTACATACACTATATTGCCAAAAGTGTTCGCTCACCCATTCAAATAATTGAATTCAGGTGTCCCAATCACTTCCATGGCCACATGTGTATAAAATGAAACATCTAGGCATGCAGACTGCTTCTACAAACATTTGTGAAAGAATGGGCTGCTCTCCGGAGCTCAGTGAATTCCAGCGTGGTACTGTGATAGGATGCAACAAGTCCAGTCGTGAAATCTTCACTCTACTAAATATTCCACAGTCAACTGTCAGTGGTATCATAACAAAGTGGAAGCGATTGGGAATGACAGCAACTCATCCACGAAATATGAAGCCACGTAAAATGACAGAGCAGGGTCAGCGAATGTTGAGGCGCATAATGTGCAGATGTCGCCAGCTTTCTGCAGAGTCAATCGCTACAGACCAAGTTCATGTGGCCTTCTGATTAGCTCAAGAACAGTGCATAGAGAGCTTCATGGAATGGGTTTCCATGGCCGAGCAGCTGCATCCAAGCCATACATCAAGTGCAATGCAAAGCGATGCAGTGGTGTAAAGCACGCCGCCACTGGACTCTAGAGCAGTGGAGACGCGTTCTCTGGAGTGATGAATCACGCTTCTCCATCTGGGGGATTATGGTGTGGGGTTGTTTTTCAGGAGCTGGGCTTGGCCCCTTAGTTCCAGTGAAAGGAACTGAATGCTTCAGCATACCAAGATATTTTGAACAATTCCATGCTCCCAACTTTGTGGGAACAGTTTGGGGATGGCCCCTTCCTGTTACAACATGACTGCGCAGTGCACAAAGCAAGGTCCATAAAGACATGGATGAGCGAGTTCGGTGTGAAAGAACTTGACTGCACAGAGTCCGGACCTCAACCTGATAGAACACCTTTGGGATGAATTAGAGTGAAGACTGTGAGCCAGACCTTCTCGTCCAACATCAATGGTCAAAAATTCCCATAAACACTCCTAAACCTTGTGGAAAGTCTTCCTAGAAAAGATGAAGCTGTTATAGCTGCAAAGGGTGGGCCGACGTCATATTAAACCCTATGGATTAACAATGTCACTTAAGTTCATATGTGTCTAATGGCAGATGAGCGAATACTTTTGGCAATCTTAGAGTCATTACTAAGTCATTACTTCAAACTGGCTCATGTGTGTTCTCACCAAACACAAGACTCAGACTGCAGAAGCAACACAGAACTGATACTACACATTCTGTTTAGTATACTAATGGACAGTGTGACAATTCTTGCAATACCTTGGTTTAATTATTTAGTCAGGATGATGTACCAATACCATTGTGAAAAATGAAAAGATAATCCAGGACAAGTGTACTCAGTTTTAATGTTTGACATAAAACGAACAGCACTTTTAAAAATTAAGAACATGAGAAACTTCATAAAACATGGAGCAAACCAAACAATGTCATAACAAACGCAACATATATAATAGAGACACAACTTACCATGTGCATAGTATGAGATGGAAAAAAATGTATATACAAAGAAATATATAGGCAGAAAACAAAGGTTAGGTAACGAAACCGCTTAATGAAGTAACCTAATATAAAGCCCCAAATTACTGATACTGCCACTAATAAGAGCC
>JAZGTI010013162.1:0-15088 GCA_036877585.1 Botia kubotai
TTTCCGAGCTTTTTGTGTGTGTTGTGTTGTGTAGAGAACCGCTTTTGTAATTGTTATGAGAGTGTGAAGCACCAGATTGTTCACATGCATGAGTGGATGTTGTGTGTTTCAGTCATCCTGGTAATTCAGTCATCCTGGCTTCAGTACTTCAGTTAGTCTGGACATCAGCTGTGTAGAATTGCTTTAGCATCACCACAGTTAGTTTGTTGAGCACTATACAGATGATCCGGGATTTAAGGTTTGTTTTACTTGTGCAGTAACACAGAACAAACGTCAGACCACTTTCTTGTGCTAGCCATGCTAAACGTAGCATTACTGATATCAGATGTCTTGTGTTCTTCTGGTGGAGGGTGAGACGTGTAAATCTGATTGTTATTGACTGTAATCTGGTTTTATATGAGAAAATCTGAGTTGTTCTTTCCAAAATCAGTAATAAACAGTCAAATATTTTAATATGAACTCTCACATCCTAACATCAGACGATACTCTTTATATACTTTATTATATAATGCATAATATAGAAAAATGTATAATAGATGTTCCGATAGCTCAACTGGTAAAGCATTGTGTTAGCAACTAAAGGTTGTGGGTTCGATTCTCTGGGAAAACACATACTCATAAATAATGCACTGTATCTTGAATGCACTGTAGTCTGCCAAATGCATAAAATTAATGTAAATACAATATTCGTATGGTCTGTATGCCTGAGACAAAGTTGATGTTCATATTAAAAAACTGAGAACGTACACTTTTAATGGTGCAGATATGTATTCTGTTGAAGAAGCAAACAGCACCAAATCACATTCAGACACAAGATAACCTGTGCAGCTTCTCCTCTGAATGTGATTAGTGTTGTGATTGTAATATGTGTTTCTAATGCACTGATACAATGGGCAATAACTTCACTTCATGAGTCGGTGATGATACCTTCAGATAACATGTAGACGTGTTTGTGTAGATGTTCAAGTACCATCACACCTGAAACTATATTCACATCGTTCCGCCTGTTTTGTAGCAATAGCCATCCATCAATCCTGGAAGTCTGAATTCAGGCAGTTATTGTTCTTCCGGGTCTGATTTCTCAGATTAGCAGGAATCAGATCCTCTGAGGAAAGTGATTCATCAGATTGTAATGAGTGGTGTGTGTTTGTTCTCATCCCTCTACTCTCTCTCTCTCTCTCTCTCTCTCTCGGCGTGTTAGGTCGGAGAAATCGGACCTGTCTGTGGCTCTTCAAGACTGCATGACAGCACTGGATCTGTTTCTGCAGAATCAATTTGACGAGGCTCTGACCAGACTCAGGAGCAGGTGAGTCTATATCTTCAGATTAAGGGCCAGTAAGCAGCCACCTAGCAACACCTTAGCAACCACCCAGAACGCCCTGTCTACCGTATAGTCATGTGCAAGAGTCCCACACACTTGAAGCACAAGTGTTCCACACTGGTCATTTATGAGGTTCCGTGATGGTTTGGTCTTATATAGGCATTGATACAGCTCACTGTTATTTTTATCTGATAAGTTTGTGTAATTATATTGCATAATCTATATTAGGTTGTTCTTGTACCATTTTGTCCCAATTGTCCTGTGAGGTGAGGTCCATTTATCCACAAGCCATCATTGAACTCATGCAAGTTTAATGTTTCTCCTGAAAACTGAAGGACTGATGTAGAGATTCAGCGGTTCATGTTCTCACATCACACAGTTTTCATTTTCCCGTCTGTCCTCTTCACTGCTCACAGCTGTGTGTGCACAGATGAGTGTGTGTCGCTGTGCATTATGAAATACATCATCACTCATCAACATCTCTCTGATGGGCTCCATCTTTGTTCCCTTTCCAGCTAACAGGGAACGTTCAAGAGGTTCCCTTGGGGTTATCAGAACAGTTCTTGTAAAATGTTTTTTTTACGTTATATATTATATATATCAATTGATTTGAATTACAATTTCTGTTAAGTGACAGAAATGTACGTTGTGTGTTCTAGGAACATTCATAACTGTTTTTAGACATTGTTTTAACGTTATTGCCTGTTATTAAAACAGTATTTAAACATTGTTTAAATCTGTAACAATTTTAAAACGTTTCACTAACAACAATATATTTTGAGATATAGGATATATAAAGTTAATAAAGTTCTACTAACGTAACTGCAAGAACGTTTTGATAACATTGAGAGAACTTTTAGGCAATGTTCTGAAAATGTTCCCCTCTTAACTGGATCTGTACCACAGAACCCGCTCACTGTTTGAACCTGCTCATAGTGAAGCCACAGTTTTGTGATTTACAGAATGGGTTTGTTTTATGCGTGACCCACCCCATTCCAGCCAGCAGGGCTCGGCCTCTACAGGTGTGGAGCTCACGATACACGTGTACGGAGAGGAGGAAGTTTCAAACAGATGAAGAGAAGGAGAGAGTGAAATTAAGAGACAGAGAGAGATATGCAGACAGACAGAGAGATAGAGAGAGTGAGAGTGAGAGAATGCTTGAATCAGAAACAAACTCCACGCCTGAACAGGTCCTCAGCTAAAAACCATTATGCAGTGGTTAAGAGTTTGGTTGATTCTCTAGAAAACATCAGAAACAATGACAAACAGTGGCACAAATGAATTTACAGGCTGCTATTTAAATGATTTTTTAGAAATAGTTTGTCGTATTAACATGTTGTTAGTCATTTTTAGCTCTCAAAAGTCTGTTAAAAGGACAGTTCACCCAAAAATAAAAATTCGGTCATTATTTACTCTTACGTGGTATTAAACACATATGAAAGTGTGTGTGACTCGCTGATGAAAACAACGACAACGTTTACCAACTCATTCACCTCCACATAATGATTGTGTTCCGTGACAAAGCAGGTAGAAGTTGATTAGCATGTTTGTGTGATATGCTTTCGGTATGCATTGTGTAGGGATGGGTCAGAATAGTTGTTTGGTTAACTAGTCCTCCACCAACAATGAGATCTATTTCTTAGAGGCGGTAAAATAACACAGAAACGTAACATAATGACATTTGCAGAATGTATGTAAGCCATCAACGTGAGTCTATTTCTTGCGGTAAACCTGTTTAACTAGACCGTCAAACCAGGAATGTTGGACTAGTAGTGTCACATTCTACTGTGTTCCTGACAGAACTGAGAACATAAAAGACTGAAATCAAAAACTTGGTTTCATTTCTGACGTCTGTTCTTCAGTAAAATGAACGTGCTAAAGTTACAACCTGTAGTTCTGTATTCCTGCCACTTTATAACACTTTCTAACAGTAACAATTAAGTTACTAAAGATGAACAGACAGTGTAAACATGTGAAAACATATCTTACCGTGTAACATATGAGGACTTGCTCATAGACAAAGTGACTGTTTTTGTGTTTACTGTATTTTTATTTGACAGCTTGTTTGAAGTGAGAGTTTTATCTGATTGTCATGTTTTAGTATTTAGGATTGTTGTATAGCCAGCTAACAAATTTCGGATGTGAAAACATTTCCCAAACGTTTCCATTAGTTACAAAAATGCTAAAATCTTTATTTGAAAAGTTATTAAAATGTTGGATTAACATTATTGCTTGGTTAATAGCCAGTGTTCTGAGAACGTTCCCTGTTAGCTGGGTGGTGTTAATAATACGTTGCTCTTTCACATTTCATTCTTGTTCATTTCATGTTATTAAATGTTTCAGTGATCAATTTTTTTACAGTCTCTAAATCTTCACCTGTGTTCTGTACTGAGCTGTATCACACTGTCGTCCTTTGTGTTCTGTGGCAGGAACAAAGACAGCATGTACCACGCGCTCACATACGCCATCATACTGGAAATGCAGGCCATGATGACCTTTAACCCGGAAGATATCTTGACAGCAGGAAACACCATGAAAGAAGCACAGGCTCTGTGTCAGAGGTGTGTTGTTCTGTTTGTTGATATCTTATGATGTCACAACATATAGTGCATTGCTTTAGATGTACAGCAATATCTGAAATGTGTACAGTGTGAAGTGTGTATGTTGCTACAGTACACAGGGAACAAAAGTTCTCTCAAAGTTATCAAAAAACGTTCTCGCAGTAACTTTTTTAATGTTGTTTATTATATATATCAGAACGTTATTTATAGGTTGTTATTGGAACTTTTAAAAACATTCTTAGAACATTCAAAATAACATTTTTAACATTTTTGTTGTAATGAAACGTTGGGTAAACGTTCTTACAGTCTACTTCACTTACACTGTCTGTGAACCTTAAAGAGCAACATGGATCTGAGTCAGTACAAACGTGTCTCATTCAGTGTTCACTACTGAGGGGCCATTGTGTTGTTGTAGAACAGGGCCGATAAGACTGTTTGTCATTACAGGTACCGTAAAAAGTCTTCCTTCAACAGCAAAAACCCGACAGAAGGTGAGTGTGTTTCAATTTTCTCTTAATTATTTATTAAGAATACACTGATAATGAATGAATGATAATGAATGAATTTTTGCATTATAACAAAATGTTAAACCATGTGGATTTTATTTTAAAGAAACGTAGCACACACACACACATTTAAGTTAAACGTTAAACAATTGCGTTTTCAGATTTTAATGTATAGATCATAATAAATATATTGTTCAAAATGAAGACATACATATTTGGACACTTTTTTTTAGTAGTGAAACATTTGGACAGTTACTTCTCGAAGGTTTCTTGTTGCCATGACGACACATGGCGACGCAATGCTTACCTCACGGTGATGTCATAACTGCGTTTGTGTCCCCCGCAGACGAGCTGCATGCGGAGGTGTGCTACGCCGAGTGTCTCCTGCAGAGGGCAGCACTCACCTTTCTGCAGGTGCGTCCGCACGCTCTCCACTGTAGACCGCTTGACATTTACTCACGTTTATATTGAAGGCTGTTTAATGTCCCTCTTCTGTGTGTGCTGATGCAGGATGAAAACATGATCAGCTTTATAAAGGGAGGAATGAAAGTGAGAAACAGCTATCAGATATACAAGTAAGATCTGCTGATCTGATTCTGGCTTTCACATTTGACCCGTTTAATGTGAACTAGGTTTATATATGTTAATCCAGAATAAAGTGTTGGGTTTTTATAAAACTGAACTGTTCTAAAAGGTGCCGGTAAGGGTTTGTGTTAATGTGAGGTACACTGTAAATAGTTTGTTGTGCTTACATTTAACTGAACTGGGGTTATAAATCTTGTTTTATGAATTTGTCAGTTTAACACCAGTAAATTCAATGTCATTTTTAAATGACAGATCAAGTGAATAACAATGAAGAGAAACTACACCGTTTTATTTTTACTTGATGAATAATTAGCTTAATAATATCTGTGTGTTGACGGACAGTGTGTGTATATATTAAAGTTGATTTCTGTGTGTGTGTGTGTGTGTGTGTGTTCAGGGATCTGCATACTGTGCTGAAGTCCTCAGATTATGTTAGTGGTGACAGTCATGGTCATTTTGAGGGAGGGGTTAAACTCGGGGTCGGGACCTTTAATCTGGTAAGTGTGTTAGGTTATCTGTTTACCTGTGTCTAGAACTAAGAGGGAACAATCTAGCGCCCCACTTCATTTAAACAGGACTCGAACCTCGAAGCTTTACGAATGCTGGCACAGAGTTCATTGAGCACAGAGCTGTTTTCTCAACCCCTCATCTGTTTCTCTCAGATGCTGTCGCTTTTGCCAACAAGGACCCTCAGGTTGTTGGAATTTGTGGGCATCTCTGGTAACAAAGTGAGTATTGTGTGGTACCGAGCTTAGTGTGGCTCTTTGATATGGTTGTTATTTAACTGTGTGTGTGTGTGTTATAGGAGTTTGGTCTACAGCAGCTTCAGGAGGGCTCGGCTGAACACACGTTTAGGTCTTTTCTATGCACCATGTTGTTACTTTGCTACCACACCTTCATGAGCTTCATTCTGGGTAAGAACAATTTTCACCAGCATGGTGACATCATAAACTCTGATCTGCTTGTGTTCAGACATAGTGGAATTGTGAACTCAGATGAACTCACTAACATGGTGTGTGTTTCGTTCTGTGTCGTCCTGCGCTGTCGGATTCAGGCACTGGAGAGGGAGAGGTGGAAGACGCGGAGAAATTGCTGCAGCCTTATTTGAAGAAGTATCCCAAGGTACCAAACAGCCATGTTTGATAAACAGGGTTGTAGAGTCGTCTTATAATATTTTCAGATGCTCATACTGACATATACGCTGTTTGAACAATGTTATAATATAATGTTACAATGTTATAATATAATGTTACAATGTTATAATATAAATAGGTTAAAATTGAAATGCATGACTGCATGCGTTTCAGGGCTCTATTTTCCTGTTCTTCGCTGGACGAATAGAGGAAATCAAAGGCAATATAGATGATGTAGGTAATTGTTCCTCTGATCTAAAGCATAACAAGAGGCTGTTTGATCATTTAGTGTGTAAGAGGGAAACGCGTGTGCGTGCTTGTGTTCCACGCGTTTGCTGTCGTCCTGCAGGCCATCAGGCGGTTCGAGGAATGCTGTGAAGCTCAGCAGCACTGGAAACAGTTTCATCACATGTGTTACTGGGAACTCATGTGGTGCTTCACGTATAAGAGACAGTGGAAGATGGCTTACATCTATGCAGATCTGCTGAGCAAGGAGAACGCCTGGTCCAAGGTGACACCTTTAAACACACGGCTCGCTGCCGCACTGAACACACTGCGTTTGACTATGAGATGTACATGAGTGACAAAAACATATTATAAAGATCACTATTGTATCCTCCAATGACTGAGTGTTCAAATGTATAACAGAGGATTTGGCTCTGAGTTTACAGGCTGCGCTAATTAAAAAGTGAATGAAGACTGAAGCCAATGAATCTCCAGCTGGAATATTTGTGTTTGCTCTGCAGTTTTTAACCCAACACTCTCTTTCACACACACACACACACACACACACACTCTTTGTCTGCAGGCCATGTATGCATATATGAAGGGTGCTTACCTCAGCATGCTGAGTCGTGAGGAATGCAGGCCGTTCAGTGAGAGCGAGGTGTCTTTGTTTAGGTAATAGCAAGAGAATTGTGTGTTTGTGTGTATGTGTATAAAGGGGCATATTTATGTACACGTGTGTGTGTTGACAGGCTGTAATGACAACATGATTAAATACAAATCCATATATTGGATATCATCAAAGCTTATTTTCCTCAGACTTATTTTTGTATCTTTGTAAATCTATTTTTTCTGGCATACAGCCTCAAGGGTAATATATCGTAATGAAGCATCTTGATCTTTAACCTTTAATGTCGCTCACGGTAATCTTCTTGCCAAGATAATTGTTTATCATATATATGGAATTCATACAAATCTGTGATCTGTTTCACACTTCTCAGACAGGTTCCTGGTCTGAAGCAGAAGATCGCTGGAAAGTCGCTGCCCACGGAGAAGTTCGCCATCAGAAAAGCACGACGTTATAATACAGATAATCACGTTCCTCTTCCTGCGCCGCCATTGGTCAGTTCCTGAACTGAATAGAGATTAAATAGAGAATTAAATAGATATTATAATATTTAAATATATATAATATAAATATAGAGAGAGATATTATTAAGGACGGTACGATTTTTACTTTTACAATTGTTACGACTGCACATTTTGCTCCATATTTTAGGATCCCCTAAATTTGCCTTAGAATACAAAAACACGGGCAGAATTGTAGCATGTCTGACTTTATATGTACAGTCTGACAGGATGTGTATTTGATCCGTGCTATTTTTAAATAGTTTGTGTACACACGCATCAGACGGACATCTTTGTAAACAGCTCTTAGGAAAGCATAGAAACTGAGTGTCTTGATTTAGTCAGACTGCAAAATAAACAAAGGGAAACACCTCGTGCATTGTCAGATTCTCGCTCATTGTGCGGATGTGTTTACACAACAGGAAATGATGTATATTTGGAACGGCTACACGGTGATTGGGAAGCACAAGGACCTGACAGAGGGCATGCTGCAGACCCTGAACGAGGCCCAGCAGAAACTGGAGCAACCTCCAAGTAAAATCTCCCTCCACACAAGAAATACAATGTTCTGAAGCTCACTACACCTTTAATGAGTCAGTCAGAGTCATCATAAGACAATGTGTTTGTGTGTTTTCCCTCAGGGACGGAGTTCACCACAGATGACCTCTGTGTTGTCAGTCTGCTGAAGGGACTCTGTCTGAAACACTTGGGCCGTAACGAGGAAGCGGAGCATTACTTCACTCTGGTCCTCTGCAAGTCAGTCTAAATCGGTTTCTGCCTCACATTAGTAAAATGAAGTGAAACTGGTTTCATTCATTAGGTCTGAAGTAGACATGGTCTGTTTCCTAGTTTTGACTTTGACAGACAAGTACAAAACATCCAGTAATATCCAGTTAGATGAGCTGGACTCATTTTACATCTTATTAAATAAATGTTATTTATTTAAAATCTCCAGCATGTCACAGATAACAGAAAAAAGATTTGAACATGGATTAGAAGGTTTGAGTAATTGTTAATTGTTTCTTTCTCTCTTCCTTTGTGTGCTTATATAGTGAAAGTCAGATTAAATATGACCATTACCTGGTGCCCAATGCTCTTCTGGAACATGGTTTACTGTGTCTGGAGGAGGGACGAGTAGAAGAAGCCATAAGACATCTTGAGACAGCCAAGTGAGTTCAGTAAAATCCTCATTTCAATTTCCTCAGTGTATTCTAAACATGTATGCTACTAAATACAGCCTAAAGTTATAGATAAATGATATATTCACTCATATATGTACAGTTTGTCTTTAACACTGTTAACAATCATTGCTTTGACATGCCACTAGGCAAAATTACAAGAACTACTCCATGGAATCACGGACACACTTCCGGATCCAGGCAGCACTACAAAAGGCACGAGGCACAGCTGAGAACAGAGACCACGTCTCACCGCCCAGCCTTTAACAGCCGGGGACTACACACGGGTCAGTGCTGGGTCCACTGCAGCTGTGATCGTGCTTGTCACGGGCTAAAAGGACTAAATGAACACATGACCAATTAGAGCAGAGCTTAACTTCTATACAGATCATCTTCATTTCATAACACACACAAACAGAGATTAAACAGAACATGGAACCACAGGTGCATGAATATGGTACACAAGGTGCAGTTTAGATCAATCAAGGCACAAAAATGAAACAATATTGTAAATGTATCATTTTTGTTCATAATAGTAATGATGATGATGATGATAAATATTTACACTACAACAGGAATAATATTATAGTGGTAAATAAGGATAAGAACATTATTAGCTATAGGACACAAACAAAAGCTGCCTATCAGTCATTTTGGTTGCCTTCAGAACTTATAGTAATGCTCTCCACAACCTCCATAGACTCTTTGATCACCATGTGGGCCCTGACATGGCTGTGCCTTTCGGCCAATCGTAACATGTTTTATTTGGTTCTCAGAGAACAAGTGTACATTTCTTAGTTTAATTTGTAATGTTTAGAGGTTAAACAGGTCATCAAATCAAGCTTGCTGTATACTTCAGGGTAAAATGATGAATGTAAGTGTTGATATCATAATTATGTTTTGATATCATGATTGTGGTTGTTATATTGTGGCCTTGTCAAATCTCGTGTACAGGATGAGCCCGATTCGCTCTTTAATGTTACCTGAATGTAATATTTGATTGTGTTTCTGTGTAAATAGTCTGTTTTAGCACTGTGTTAAAAATGCATCTTCATGATACCAGAAAAAGTGTCAAATATACACCGGAATTGTTGTGGGTTTATTTAGCTGTGCGGTTTTAGTATTTATTCACTGTTATGTTGCCTTCACAACTGTCTGGTTTTAAGCGGCAGCTGAATGTGTCTTTTAGAAAGGCACCTGATCCAGGTGGATCCATCTGGATCATGTGGACCTGATCCAGATCGAACTTAAGCTCAAACAAACAAGTCTTTGAGATACCTGCAGGACAGTCTGGTGTGCCCGTTCCAAGCAGCATGAGTGATCCATTGAGAACCACTATAGCTTCACATTAGGAGAGAAACGTGTCAGCTGGTTCAGGACTGGATTCAGTTCAGTATATAAATGAACTTCATGGTGTTTTTCACCGTAGTGTGGACTTGCGACTACTAAACACGGTTGCAACATAGTTCTCAAAGTGTATTTTTGTTATTAGACAGATCTGTGTGACGGGGCACGTGCTAAATTATTTTATATTATTCATTCATCCCTGATTACTTAAAGCGGCAATTCGTAACTCTCTACCGCCATCTCTGTTTGAAACCTGAAACTGCAGGTTACTTTACATTTCATTACATGTTAAAGTCAAATTAAGCCAAACTGAAATTGTACTAGACAGCTCAAATTAAAAATCATTAATATAAACTTATCTTTGGGATTCAGGGTAAGGTTTGAAGATCGTGTTGATCACTGATCTGTTATGTTCTTGCCCAACAACTAAAAAAATTTTCATTTTTAACTCAATAGTTACAGTTTGCAGCTTTAAATTAAATTAATTTAACATGTTCAAGTCATCAAAAATCATTCATTTAATTTCAACGACACAGACCAACGTTTCTGTTAAATGTCAATATCTTTAAAACATAATAGGCTAATATATGATCATGTATGCTTGACATTGTAATCAACGCAGACATCCAGGCTAAAATCTATATCTGTAACATGTCTATAGATTCGTAGAAGATGCCACATGCACATCGCAATCACACAGTTAAAGCTGCAGTACGTAACTTTTGCTTTTTTTAATCAAAAAATTGAATTAAAACATGAAATTGCAGATGACTGTGCGTACTTTACATTACGTATGCTGCAGTCAAATGACGCCAAACTGACATTTCCTGGGAAATCGGACCCGACAGCTCCAACTATAAACCATTATTATAAACGTACCGTAATGCGGGTAAGGCTGAACACTGATCTGTTATGTACGTGTTCAATAACACATTTTTATTCATTTGTAAGGCAAGAAAGTTACAGATTGCAGCTTTTAAACGCCTAATGCGGTCAAGTTTACAGCCTTTAAATCCGCTTTTGTTGCTGTTCTGAGTCGGGAATCTGATTGGATGACGAACATCCAGTAGTAACGTCCTGCCTAAAGAAGAGATCCGCTGATTGGTCCTCATAGTGGGGAGGCGGGACTTAGACTGACTGCGTAAAAGACAGCATTACCCGTGTCGCCATTGAGAGGGAGAGACTAGTTAGTATGATGTTAATTATTAGTTAAAGGCTAACCAGTGTTTACAGCCGAGAATAAAAGACAACAGCATTAACGTGTTTACAAGCAAACTGGCGTGCTTGTAAAGTTCACAGTACGGCTATTAAAACATCGTTTCGTGTGCGCGACTGACACTTTTCGTCCAGGCTCTTTGTTTGTCGGCAATGGTTTGTTTTTCTCCTCCAGCATCTGTCATGGCTTAGATCGGATCGTTTAGATGAACGGTAGAGTCTGATCACTCGTCATTAACGACGGAAGTCTGACACGGGCGATCAAGGGCGGAAAGGAGACGGACAGACGGGATTTCAACATCTAGACAACAAGGATTTGAGAAAGGGAGATGGGCAATTGTCTCAAGTCTCCTACTTCGGATGATATCTCCTTGCTCCATGAATCACAGACAGACAGGGCCAGTTTCGGCGACGCCAACGATCCGGATTCAGAACCGCCACCTCCGTATCAGGTAAGCGTGTAAAAAGCCATTAAAATAATTAAAGCTGTCTTAAAATACACACAACTTTCCCCTAGAGTAAAACACCATGTTTTGAAGCTTGTATTAGCGGCCCTGCTATTATTTTATTCCCTAATATAAACACTTACATGGCCAGGCATGTAGGTTAAAATACATTGCCATAACAATAATCATAAAAGCGTATTAAAACGTATAGGTAACACTGGCTCCCTCATCTGTTCAATTTAGCCCCAGACAGCGTGCCACACTAAATCCTCTTTGTTCGACACAAAGTCTGCACATAAACCTGCGATGCACGTCACACCGTGCAGACAGATGGGCAGCCTGTTGTGTTATTCACGCAGTCGCCTGTATGACGTGTCGTTTCGCCGCATGTGACGGATGACGCCATTTGTTTGGAATTCTGCGCCCGTGACGTCATAGCGGTGGTGTTCGCCAGGGGCTTTCCTCCGTTTGCAGCGGGCATGTGGAAGTCGTTCAAGTCGGGGGCTCGCGGTGCTTAAAACGATTGTATTTTTTCTCCATCTTGGGTTTGGTTTAAGCGGTAGATATTTATCCCAGGCCGACGAGGCGTAACGATTCCACGGGAACTGGTTCCGACTGGATGAACGCCTCTGTGTTGAGATACTAACTAATCGGTTAAGTACTATGTAAACACTGGGCGCAATAGACAAACAGCTTACAGCTGTCAGTGTTGAAATAAAGAACACGGTTTGCAGTCATGTTTGTTGCTGAATTGATCGCATGTGGTCTGGACAGCTTTATGAAAAGATACTTTGCCTTCCCATTAACAAACCACCATGACCATTCAGCTGGAAAATGATGTGAACGGGCTGGAAAACTTCACACGGGTAATCAGATAAGTTAAATAGTTGTGTACTAAATCTTATGCAAAACCTTTCTTCTGAGGTTTAGAATGTTCTTTCCATTTGTAAAGAATGTGGCTCTTGAACATCAGTGAGGGCAGAAGGTAAAGCTGGGACGTATGGTGCTGTTTCTCTTGCTCATTTCTCAGCTGCTCTGGCTGTCTCCTGATATTCTGTCAGTCCTCCTCAACACAGCTGTGGGAAACTGCCTGAATGTTCTGATGGGCCAGGAGGTTCGACTGAGACATTGCCTGTAGTTTACAATGAAGCTTATATGATCACAGGCTGCAAACACAGGCCCTGATTACTAAACATTACTAGGAAGTGTTGTTATAGAATATGAATGTTGTTATAGAATGCATGTTTTATATGTCATTGTTCAGTTAGTGGTTGGCATGCGACAGAAAAGCTGATCCAGGATCAGAGCTCATTGTCTTGCTTCACTAATAGCTGAAGGAGTTTTGTTTTCACTCTGAACAACAAAAGATTTTGTGATTATATAATAAGAAGGAGGAGTGTCTTGTTTGTTGTTTTTTGTAATCTCTCAGCATACGACTTCAGGGTTGAAATACAAGCAGAATTTCATTTGAAGGGAAAATGCAAGCAGAAGCAATATTTTTCTTTGATAGATTGTCATAGTTAAGCTGGGCTGCTGTGTGCAGTATTCTGATACAGACACACCAGATTACAGACAAAGCTGATGGACAGACAGGAGGTCTGACTGAACCACACAGTGGAGGAAAAAATGCACAGCTCACTTAAGAACAGAAATCATTCCCAATCTCAGCGCATTCTTCCCTCGCCTGCCAAACATACTTGACATTTTTCTCCAGAGTCTAAATTGGGCTGTCAAGTGTGTGAGATGAATAGCTGAAAAAGGATATAGCAGAAACACAGTAGCAAATGCAGGTGAGATGAATGTTTCAGCACAGTTAAATGACTTTTTTTGTGACTTCCTGTGAAAAACATGCAAGATCACAGTGAGAACTTATTTTGAGCACAAACACAATTAAGCAGCGAGTAAACCTCTGTTAGAGGTGAAGTGTGACATTTTTGTGCAAGTAGCATCACAAAACAATGTGAATACAACATTATACTAGTTAGTCAAACCAATAGCTGTATCCCAGACTAAGGCAAGCTTGCTCAGCCTACAAATGGCACTTTAATAATTAATAATATCATCATCATAAATGATGGTAGAAAAAGTATTTTAGTGTTGAAAAACAACACCTATATGAAACCACAGGAAGAAACATTGGCAGTTGTCTTTTGAGAGCGCTTGTGGTTCCTGCCATTCTTTAGTCTGCTAGCTTAAGCGCTATTAGCATCATTGTGTAAGGAGCTCAGTAGATTTAGCCTGGATTTTTTTTTAAACACATGAGAGCTGCTTTATTTCATAATAAAAGTCTGGTCAGCTTTCACTGATCTGAAGTGTGTAAGTGCACACAATAAAGCTGAACTCAGTTTGAAAGCGCTGGTTTAATGTTTGTGTCAGGAATCTGAGTGAGTTTGTAAACAGGAAGTGAAGATGAACGGCTGACGTGGAGAGAGACAGGAGTGTAATACAAGCTCTCTCTCTCTCTCTCTCTCTCTCTCTCTCTCTCGTAGCAGCTGACATCATTAGCTGACTCATGTGAAGCTGGACATGGTGAGATAAGTGTGTGTGTGTGTGTGTGAGAGAGAGAGAGAGAGAGAGAGAGGAGCCAACATTAGAAAGAATGGAGGTTTCTTTAGACTGACAGACAGTGCAGTGGTTTCCCTGTTTCTCTGCTCATCAATCGATTGCTCTCTGTTTCTCTGTTGGTTTATTTTACGCTGTGGTTGTTTTATCTAACAGGCTGTTTGTGCTGTTGTCGCACATAGCAGACAGACAACTCAAATGAAGTAACACAATCAATCTCTAACCTAACTTTACCTCTCTCTCTCCCACACACACACTGTTTTAAACGAATTGTATAGCTAACATTTTAGGTGTCTGAAATACATACAATTAAATAATATTTTCACATTTTACATCATTTGAAAGTTAGAGCGTTATTTGGTTAAACATGAACAAAATCCGTTATCACAGCGGTAAGTTTATAATAATGATTTATAATTTCAGCTGTCAGGTCCGAATTTAAACTTGTTATCCACATTAAGAAAATAACTCCGCAAGGATCAGAGAGAAAAAAGTTACAGATTACAGCTTGTCAGTTAATCTAATGCATGTGTGGGAAGGAGAGAGAACAGATTAGAAAAAAATTCTCTCTGAATAAAGGTGTTTTATGAAGCAATAAATGCATTCGCATGAGGGGGAATTAATAAGCAGCACAATGGAACTATTCATAAGAGATACACGTCTGCAAACGGACACACAGATCAGCCACCCATGTCCTAAATCTGTGGTGCAGCGTGACACAGCACACCATAAAGACAAATCTTGTGATCTACACCCAAAAACAATTCAACTCTTGTTATTACTTGACCATAAACAAGTAATTGTAACCAAATGTTTGAAGTCTTCTCTCTGTATTTAATAAATAGCCACACATTCAACGTGCGTGTGTGTACTGTGTGTGT
>JAZGTI010013163.1:0-15088 GCA_036877585.1 Botia kubotai
AAGAAGGTCTGCGGACAAAACCAGCAAGGACGGAGTGGATCAGCATTTCGCGTGTTCCAGCATTGTTTGTTTTCTCACACTCTATTGGCACTGGCCGTTATGCCTTCTGGCCCTAAAAGCTGGCAAACTGGCAGCTAACCACAAGAAAACATAATCTCAGTAGAGCTTGCACGGTACACAGGTGGAACGGAAGCTCATTACTTCCGTTTTCAAAAATACGGTAGAACTTTGCTTTGATCAAAGCATTTGCCATGTCAAACATCTTATTTCTAAAGCTTTGTTTGATCCCTGAATCAGAGGGAAATCAGCCTTGATAAGAGGTTATGCAAGTACATACCGTATTAAACTTTTCAAGACCAGAAATTCTACCAGAAATACTCAGGAGGCAAGAGTACATCTAAATAAAATTTTAGATTTTAACAATAATCAGCAAATCTAGCATACACATGATAGGAAAAAGTTCCTTGCCTTGGGCCTGTCCATAGTATAAATCCAGCAGGTTTCAGATTCCAGACATTCCTACCTGAAGATGAAGGCAAGGGTGGAAATCTGCGTTGAAATCTGCAAACACAAAAATGAATGAATATGGAACTTATATTCTGTAAGTGTCTAGCGGTGATTGGCTAGATCGATGAGTAATGAATCACGTGGGATTAGGGTGTTGCTGGTAGAACTTGTGCTAGAACTCACATTTGTGAGGTTTTGTAGCTGGCCTTCATCTTGTGCACGTGTGTAAAGTGTTCCAGAGGAGGAACGTGTGAAGCATGAATGATTACAGGTTCATTCACAGTGAGGCTGTGTAATGCTGCTATTTAAATGACGTGAACATATAACAGCATATTGCTTGAAGCTATTGCTAATAGATGTACAATCCTACTATAAACTCAGCCGCCTTTAGTTAGGCCTGTAACCATAGCAGCAGTAAATATTAAGATTTTGTATTATGTCTCTAAGGCCGTTGTGAGGCATTTTGGAACTTTGACCATTTAATTTGACCAGATTTGGTCATTTAATAAGACATACCCCATTTTCCAAAGACATGCACACACACCAACATTTGGAGACTGTTGTAATCAGAGATGAAGCAGAGAAGCAGTGTATCATCTTAATGTCACACATAAGAAAAAAACCTGCACAACGAACTCATTACATTGACCGTGTAAGTAATAGTAGCAAAATGACATTCTGACACAGCAAACTGACAGCTGACAAGCTGACTCGTCTTCCTGCTACATACAGACTGACCTGTGAACAGACAACAAATAATTGACAAGTGAAAAATGCCTCAAAGAATCTGATCTCTGGCCACAGACACGTTTTTATTTGTTAGTTTTGATACTCTGGCAGTCCCAGAAACAAGTATGACATTTCAAGACACATATTTCTAATATCTCTCAGATCATGGGGACATTTTCTGCATTGCTCTCTATGAAAACAATCATTTAAGAATGAAGTGATCAATGTATTATACAGCTGCACTACCATTGCATGTAGTATTTCACTAAAAGAACTGTCTGTTTACGAGGACACAAATGTGTATAGTGTATAATGACACTTCCTGTGTCCTCATAAACCAAATTAAAACGCTTAAAGAACATACTAAATGGTGATTTTGTTTGTTAATTAAGAAAAATGTCCAAAGAGTTATATGCTAAAAGTTTTCTGTGAGGACTACACTACGTAGGGTGACATCAGCAGGGAGGTATACATTCAGAATGCATAACCCCAACAGGAAAAATGACTTCACGCAAAGCACTCCTGTTGATTGTTGGGGAAGATATAGAAAAAAAATCTTGCCAAGTTTCCGAAAGTTATAGCCTCTGTACTCTCACATAGGACTTTTAACTCAGGCATACCATCTGATCCATTTTGTAGCTTATTCGTGCAAAAAAACATGTTTGGATAAGATAACCTTTAAAATGACCAACCCCATTTTGGTTTTATGTGACACGTAGAGGCAGGTAAATCTGAAATCAGTGATACCATAATTATAGATTAAAAAAGCAATAAAAATAGTGTTTATACAAATAACGTGTAGCAGTTTCTATGAATAGTTAAAAATGTTGGTAATATGTGTAGATTTAACTTCTTACCATTAAAAAAGTACTGATTATTACAGAGAATATACTATTCTACTTATAGACATCCAGTTTACTAGCTAGTAAATAGCAGTTTTGGTGCAGGATTAGTGTTCAGAACTTTTCATAAAGTTACAAAAAATCCAGAACTGTAACTCAGATTTCGAGGGGATTAAAATTATGGAGTTCTCATCTCCCATTATTAAACAAATCCCATCCAAAGGCTTAAGTGTTTCTAACAAAACTCTGAATATCAAATATAATATCAGAAACCGCAAACTTTGGCAAATCCAGTTATTAGTTCTTCCTCTGAAGCATTTATCCCGGTACCTTTATTTCCCAGAAGACTAACAGAAACCTGTGCAACCCATCCTCTAAAGTTGCATAGCAGCCAGCCAATCAGATTAGAGCTTGCCAGTTTCTGTGTGTATTATACATCAGACAGTGTAAACAATCTCTGGGAGGCCAAAATGTGGTTTAAACTGTTATATTCTGTCTTATCTCTGTTTTCTCGCAGCTACACTCGGCACTCTGGACTTCAGTCTGCTGTATGATCAGGAGAACAATGCCCTGCACTGCACTATCAACAAAGCCAAGGTAAGTACCTCAGTTTTTTTTTGTGTGGAATTTTGTGGGTGAGAATAAAGTACAAAGGTTAAATTAACCCATACAACCATTTGTAGCGTCTTTGACCCACCCAGTATGTTAAGTACAATAAAATACATTTACTTCATGATAATTCATAAAACTCTTTTCTTTTGACTCTGTCTATGTCTAAAACTCTGTAAAGTTGTATAAAGTGAACAGTTTTGCCCAGCTCTCTCTGTTGGGGGTACTGATGTGCTCCAGGGGATCCCTTTGGCTTATGTTTGCCTTTGTGCTGTTCTCTCTGTTGTCGTGTGGGAGGCATTTCCCCTGACGACAGACTGCTGCTAGCATCTGCTGCTGTCTGTTTTGCTTAGCATTCAGTCTAGACTGGCTTTGTCCCTCAGCATCAAGCTAAAAGCAATCTCTTGGTCTCTCTTTTTCTCTCTTTCAAATGCGGTTTCTCTCACTCCGCTTCTGTATCTCTGTGGCCTTTAGCACAACAACACTGCGATGAAGGCTCAGCACTTCAATAGTTTCCTTTCTTTGATTCATTTTTTTACATTATTTACAGAAATGCTTCAGTTTGAAGGAATCTGCAGTCACCTACACATCTGTAAACACTGCCTTTTTGGCTGATGTCACCCAGTTTTCTCCCCTCAAAACACCTTTCATATGAAGACCACTTTTCAGAATCCAGTTAACGTCCTTCTAAATTTTTTTTTGTTTAATATCCTGTTGGATTTGAAAATGTCACGTTATGTAAGTAAAATGGGTCGCAACCGTAGTTTTCTGTCGACTAAGACGATTTTAAAAATTGCCGTTTTGCACGTCCTCAGTTAGCATAAGAGTTCATTTCTCACAGTGAGGTAATTTACTGACTGTACTGTAATTGCTGCACTTGGTCACAGTGAGAAGGATTTTTTCCAAAACTTTACTCGCATACTTAACACCTTTCCGTGTCAGTTCATTAACACAAACACTGTAATATTTGTAGCCGAGGGTTTTTATCGCAGCGTTAATACCTGTGGGACAAGAGTCACTGATCTGGGTCTCCTGGTCTCCCTCTCTCTCTCTCTCTCTCACTCTCTCTCTCTCTCTCTGTTTCTCTATGTTTCTTTTTTGTTGTTTTTTTTGCACTCACTTGTGCATTAAGCACTCACTTGTCACTGGTGACTGGCCAAAAACATTCTTTCATTTAGAACGAGACAAAATACACATTTATTTACAGATCAAAAATAAACAATCATGAGTTCTTAAATACTGCACAAATGAATGAAATCATCATCAAACAAAACTCTTTTGTAACTGAGCTCCTATTTAAAAGATAATCATAGGATTTATGATGATCTGATGTTTCTGTACAAAACTCTTCATGAAGGTAAATAACAATAGTGTACAGTCATCGCTGGGCAACCGAATACCCTCTGGAGAAACCGAGGACTTCAGGGGAATTCATTAAGAATGAGTTATGAGCCGTTTGTTTTCGCACGCTGTTTGTGTTGTTTTAGCACCAGATTCACAATTATGATTTACAATTCTTATTCACAGAATTATGCAAATCAGGTCGCGGCGCTGAAGGCAATTGCCTACAGAGATCACTGTTTCAACACTACAGTCCAGTCATCTCAACTGGCTGTTTAAAATCATCGGGAAATCAAAACAAGCAAACCGTGTGTTTGATGTACTATTAAAATGTTTATTCTGAATGATTTATCCACATACGTCATTACTTCTTTAAAATTTATGCACTCTCATAGTCTTAAATCAAAACACGTACTTCCCTTCTGGAACAGCGGCCTTTCTCTGATGTCATCAGTTCGATGGCTTGGGCAGGGCCGGAGCCGCTAACATTCCCCTCCAACGGTTAATCTGATGCAAGTTTTGAAACACCGGCTTTTCTAGAGCCAATCAATTCCTAGTGGAAAAACACAAGCCACGCCCTCCATTTTTCTGTTTCACTTTGTATTGCGTCATAATACTGAGGTAAAGTTGGTTACAACTTCCGGTTTACACAGAGTTTGAAATGCAGCAAGTCCTTTGCTCTCATCTAGAAATGTACCTGTCGTTATAATGCCCATCTCTTTTATTCGATTGACATTTGCTTTCCTCAGCAGTTATAGTGCAACATTTATTGTGACAGACAGACTTGCAAATAAAATGCGACGTGTAATGAGCTTTATTTACACAGCAGTTGTGCTTGCACAGACAGGAATAACACTGACTATAAATATTTTGCCGAGCTATTTCAACACATTTAGCACCTGATTCAATTGGATTGTGGGTAATTAATGAATTGTTACTGCATGCAAGTGAATTTGCTGTTAATTATTTAGCTTCCTCGTTTTGATCTTCCTTTCTTCGTTTTACACCTCTGATTAACACTGTTATTTAATCCTGCTATTATAGAGCCACAGTGAGGGGATCTAAAGATTGCCAGCTATGCTTTATTTTTAGTAAGAGCATTAAGCCTATTGTATTATAGACTTCACAACATTTGTTTAGTGCATTGATGTTAAATCATGCATTATATATCAATCCATTCATTTTCTACCTCATTTCCAAAATAAATGAGTTTTTACAGGGCAATTAGTGGATAATGCCAAGTCAAGCATCATTATTATTATTATTATTATTATTATTGCTTATGTTTAGTGTAAGGAATTTGAACAAAAATCAGTATAAAATTATACTTTGTTTTTGCTGTGAATTTGAATGATACTTTGGCTTGGTCTGATCAAAAGCTATGCTTAAGCAATCACCCCGGATTCCCTAGTGACAGCATGGTAAACATGGTAAAAAACACTCTAAACACCTTAGCAATGCATTGACAACCACCCACAATACCCCAGCATTATTGCAGCAGCTTTCCTCCAAGCCATCACTGCATATTTATTTAGATTTTTTTAAATGTAGTTCTATGTGGTGCCGTATGCTTCATATTCGGTTCTCTTAGTTCTGTACATTTGCTCTTATTGTCATATCAGTGCTGTGTGAAATGAGTATACAAGTCATATTTTGTAAGTTAATTTTGTAATATTGATGTTTGTGCTGTGTCATCTGGTTTCCTGGAGCCGTAGGGAAATAGCTAAATTACAGTGGAATAGGAATATCATTGTATTGTTGCTATATTCTACGAACATTACACTGTTTAGAAATTACGCTCCAGGCAATTGCTTTTATGCCTAGCTTGGATAAAAATATCAAAACCACTTTACTGTAGCAAAGAAAGTACAACATATTTATTGCGCTTCCAGGAAGACACTATATTTTGGACTGCAGCCACATCGAAGCAAGATGCACCAGGCCACCTGGTAATTGAAAAATAACAGGTGGCTTTGAGTAAGCTATGCACAGAGGTTAGATACGGGTCACCAGTGCTGTTTGTTTGCTGAGCTCTTTGATAATGTTATTGCACAGCTGAGATGCCATCTCTGTTGAACAAAACTGCTTTGCCTCTTCGTTTCACTGTATATAAAACGAAATGCAATTGCGTTATTAGAATCAGACGGGAAAGAGCTTTCTGGTCATCCTCAAATGTTGTTCTCCATTTATTCTCGGAACTGCACAAAGAGGACGAGGCTACGAGATAAATGAGACAATGTGGTATTCTCTAATCACTAATGTGCCCAGACTGAGAATATGCTATTCCCAATAGTAACACCATTCTCCTTTGGGCACTTTATACTTAATCATTTCCCAATTCCCTAAGAGCTTAAGTAGAACAACCAGTCTGATTTAACAACTTAAACAACATGACTTTAACTTAACGGTGATACCATCACTGAAAATACATTTCAGCATCTACTCACCTTCATGTAGTTCCAAACCTGCGTGAACGTCTGTCTAGATAAACGTCAGGATGTTTATGATTCTCTTTTCCACACCACAAAGTGAATGGTGACGAGGGAGTTGTGCGTTCCATGAAAATACTAGAACTCCATGCGGTAGCTTTGTGTGAGGAAAAGACCGAAATAATCCTCATTTTTATGAGAAAAATCTTCACAATAGCTCTAAAATCACATTCACACTTGAATATAAACATTTCCAAATTTGGTGCATCATGGTTGTTCATGATGCATCAAACAGCCAATAGACACGCAATAGCCAATAACGTGTCGTAATCAGTGTATAAACTACCGTGACACTTCTGTACGCAACACTTTAAAAATATGTGAGCTGCAGAAAAGGGGAAGAATATCAGTAAATGACTTGAAAACAAAGCTATTGAATGACTTCTATAGAATAGATATGGAATATAGTGCATGGGCTATGAGCTACTTTAATGGTGCTTTTTGACATATTTAAAGTTTTACAGCCTCTAGTGTCCATTTACATTTACTGTGGGGAAATCAGCTGCATCAACATTCTACAGAACTTCTCTTCCAGCTTTGTGTTGCCTGGAAATAAGTCCTGCAGAAGTGACATGAGTAAATTTGGGAGCAAACGATGACAAAATGTTATTTTGGGTGAACTCTTCCTTTAAATTCCCTGTACATGACCAAGAAAAGGCTTTAAATAAAGATCTTTTCATGGAGACATGTCATGTATAATGACAAACGCCACCTTTAAAAGTGGATTCACAGGTGGAGGGAGTTACAAAGTCACCAAGAATTTGAAGAGATCAAAGATAAGCTTTCCGTAGCCCACGCAGTGACCCTTGCTTCTTTGATCTTCCTTCCACTGGCTCTCCTCTAAATCAGAAAAAAAGCCCAAACGCTTCCTCAACAAACCCTGCCCACATACACCACAGACCTGCTGCATGAAGGGCTTTCATCTGACCTTCCAGCCTGTGAGTGTTTCAATACATTTCTCTTATACTGTGCAGCTCCTTATCATCACAATGCAAATAAGGGAGGCTGTTGAATTATTAAGTAGCCAGTCATCCAAACCACCTAAATGAATAACTGGACAAACATTCAGCAGAAGGTAATGAGGAGTGTTGGTGGAATTAGTTTTCCATGTGTGGAGAAGGTTGCTTTTTGACTTTGAGACAAGCATGGTTTGACCTCTGCTGTCTGGTGCACATGTTGAATTATGTATAGTTTAATAAAACCATGGGTTATATGCCCGTTTATATATTATAGGTATAGGTAACTACCTACGTGCACATGCATACACACTCAAGAACATGACTGGTAGCTGGTCATATGCTTAAGGCTACAAGCAGCCAGCGGTACTTTAATGTGAGGCTATTGATCATATACTGAAATCTCTTTTAAGAGGCACGGCATGTACCATCCCATTTCATGTCGTAAAGGAAAGTGTAGAAACTACCTTCAGGGTTATTCAACACGCATCTTAGAAAGCCCTTTAAATGCTTTTAGAGAGTACAGCCAGCAGCCTGTTCATGGTAACCTGTACAGAGGGCTCTCCGGCCAGGGCTATGCTGATTGAGAAACATGAATTGAGGAAGTAAACTAAACATGAAACGGCATTGACAAGCCATTTTACTGACATAATGTGACGCATTTGTGAGTGAAAAGGAAATGTAAATGAGCGAGCGGATTGCAGGAAGTGTTCTTACCATACTGAAGTTCCCAGCATGCTTTGCGTGGGAATGCATAAGATGGTATTTGGGGAAATAATGGGGTTGGTGTTTAATATTCTTCTGTTCTGTTGGTATTTATTAGAGTTGTTATGTTGCACCGATTTAAACACCACTTGTTTAAATTTCCCTCAGATTTTGTCCTCTAAAAGATCTTATTAAGCTAAAGGCAGTTCAATCTAGATTGTAAATATTACACAAGCACTGGCTGAACCTATATGCATGTGTGTGTGGTTAACATATTGAGTTATATTACACCCAAATCTATATTTATTGTATATTAGATCCCTCTAATATACAATAAATCTAGAGGAAAAACATTAGTTTGGTATTGTAAGACATGCAGATCAATTTTACTTCATTCATTTAGAAATATAGCTTGGCCCAGCTACGGTTGTTCAGCACCATGGACAGTGGCGTTTCTCACATACATTTCCTGTAATCGCTTGTGCGTTTTGCAGCCGTTTTAACATCTTGATTAAATCTGCTTTTGATTGGCTGTTCCAAAAAGGGTCAAACGATGTGCAGTCATGTGTGCTTAACATGCTTAGAATGAATCTAGTGTCACCAAACGGTCAATACAAAGTCATTTTTTGGAGGTTGCGGGTGGTTGGATATCAGCTGAATGTGGTGGGGTGAATCTGTCGGTATGCTGTGATAACGGTTGATCCAGAAACGTGCACTGTCAAAACACACGAGAGATTAAAGGGGTGTACGCATCCAGAAATACAGATAATGGAGTATTTGTAATCAGAGAAGAGTCCTGGCTCAAAAACATTTGCCGGGAAGTTGCCTACTGGTAATTGGCTGGAGATTATTATTTTGTGACATCACTTTATAGCACAGTCATAATGTATCAGACTAATGTATCTTTCTAGTAACTTTGTCATAATGTACTGCAGTCAGAGCGGAGGCAAAAATAAAACAAATAATATCAGATTTTCCGTAAATAAACCAAACAGCATTAAGGACTAGATCTGTTTATTTATCATACCATTATAAAACAGTTTCAGGTCTCTAATCTAATTGGATAAGAGGCATTTAAATGCTAATAGCATAACAGCACCAAGATGCATTGCTGTTTGTATCACTCGCTAGTGTTCGCGGTTCCAAAACAGGCTGTTGGTCTGTACTTCGGTCAGCAATGCACAATGGTTACTCCTTACCTTGTTAGCTAAAAACAGACAAGTGAGCCATATTTTGTCTAAATAAGAAGTTACTCAATATCAAATTTTTTTATTTATAGAACTGTTGTTTAAAAGTGACTGTTGTATCAAATTTAAAACCCTTTCTGCAAGTAAAAAGACTTGGATGCAATTAAGGATTGAGAGCCATTCTTTAAAATGAACATTTTTCAAGTAGAGATGTGTGGCCACCAAAGTCATTTGTCAAATAATATTTTAGCAGTTCCTAAAAGCTAGACTAATCATCCTTCTGAACAGACACGTGACAAGAAAGAGAAGCAAACCTCTTTTATTTCTGGCAGGGGCAGCAGGAACTAATTTTTTTTAGTGGCGCCATTGGATGCTCTTGTTCACTGTGTTCTTGGCGAGATAAGACGACCGAGAGGGGGGAACAAGCTACTGTTTAGAGGGAAAAGTGACCCTGGGTACACATTTCAACCTGGGTTTATTTTTTTAAAAACAACAAAGCAAAATGGCCAGTTTACACGACCAGAAATGATCATCATGCATTTTTGCTGTATGTAAAATTTGCTGTATATAACTCCACGTTTTTGTTCACCACGTTTAGCATTTTGAGTTTGAAACAAAATCCAACCAAATTCAGAATTAGGGATTTCTGCATGTAATTTAACCTACAATATTTGTGCAAATTAAGATAACTAATAATTCCAAGAACCATTTCAGAACAAATCAAGATGAGGCCTGTATTGTACGTAGCGTGTTGTGAAGGTCAAGCAAGGACACTTCTTCGAACAGAGTGTGCACAGCAGTCACACGCAGCCTTATCAAACCTCACCCTACATTAAAGAGAACCTCCTCCCCTTCACTAACCCCAATTTGATGGAGCGCTTCACTCGTCACCATTTTCCAGAGTGCAGCTACCGTTTCCCCACCTCCGGGCCAACACCCCCTCCCATCAACTCAATTAAAGTCACCTGCCTGTGATCTGCTCTTTCTCTGTGTGGAAGCGACAGTTCTGAAAGGGTCAACCTTATTAGCTCCTGATGAACAGCGGTCACAGGCCCACCAGGAGTGTTGGCTCTGTGATGTCACATCAACACTGAAATGAATGGAGGTCACTGACCTGTACAGATATATCTGAAGAAGGAACTTGGCTGATCCATTCTGAACATGATGATTGTCATTTGATTTTTTTTATAAACATGTGAAAAGGGGGATTTTCCCACTGCCCTCAAAAGTATTTGGACACTTGATAAACGTCTGGTGTAAATGTATTTACATTTCACATTTATGGATGTCGTAGTTTTAGGTAACAAAGTATGAAACCAAACTGCATGTATTTCAAAGATAACACAAGCACACATTCTAAGTGTTTGTTAGGTTTTAAATTAAAACATTTTTTTTTAATTATACAACAATTTAAATACTGTTCAACATGACGATACAAATTATTTAAAAACTATTAGTTGAACATGTTCATAGTTAATTCATCATTTTGTGACATTTGGATCCCATATTGGACTTTTTTTGCTTTGTAAATTCAGTCAGAATTTACAAAAATGTGACTGTAGTACAGTGAAATTGTGTATTTGCTTGCATGTGTTCAAGTGTGTCATTGAATTGATTGAGACACAAGCTGATGTTGTTACTGGTGAACACATCTTTGTCAGGAAGCGTTCTCAGTTTGTTAATAGTGTTAGTAGAACATTTGTCAGCCACAGTTTGGGGTATTGTTTTTATTTAGCAGCTATATTTAGCCATAATTCTTTCACCAAGCACACATGCACCCTCTGCGTGACATCTCTGAATTACTTTTCGAAAGACTTTGATGTAAGCATGACGCTTCAACAGAAATGAAGCATTAAACTAGATAAATGGATACTTAATTGAACCCTCAGGCAGCAAATTAACATGCTACTTTTTTAATGAAATGATATTAATTCTCATTATTTGTTTTGCCTGTGGTGTCTCTCTGGTATGCGTTAGTCAGTACACATTCAAAAAGTGTTATATTAAGTTTTATGTGACTGACATATTTTACCTCCAACTTTTCCCTCTCGGTATAATATCCTGTTATAAACCACCTGAAGTGCTCTCACAAATGTTTTGGCACTGAATGCTTTGAACTTTCTATAAAAAACAGTCAATCGTTTATTGAGAACAATAGACTTACATTTGCGTTATTTAGATTATTTGTTTTGCAGTGATGGACCTCCACACACTCCATCACTTCATGACGGACAGATTTAGGGTTGTATTGACAGTCCACTTGAGTCGTCTGAAAAACAGGCAAATTGACAGGCACCATTTCAGGTGCACCGTTACACAAACAGGTCAGACAAACTCGCCCGGGGATGTTTTTCACCTCTCTGTTTTCACTTGTGCTGTTTTGCTTGTGCAACATGCTGTTCTTTTGTTCCTTTTCTCTATTTTTTTGCCATGTGTCTGTAAACAGCTTTCTTTTGTGTCACCTGTTGTTTTTCTGCTCTTTCCTGCACCTTCTCTTTCTTGCATGCGCACATCCCACTCGCTGCATGACTGCATGCTGTTAATTGTTATGATGGCCTGCAGCTCCCAGTTCCCAGATATAAGAAGGTAAGATGCTCTTTATTATCTGCATACTCTTCCCTCTCCTGTGAAACATCCACTGATTTCCTCCTGTACCACTGACGACATCTCACGTGCTCAGTCATACTCTGTGGAACGTGAAAGAAAGATCTACTGCATTAGTACATACTGTTGTGATGCATTCCTTTGTCTTAAACAGACCTGCAGGGTGACGTTGTAGCTCCATTCTGGCTATTTAAATATAACGTTTCAGGCAGTGAAAGGGTTTATTAGAGGTTTGTTCACCCTTTAAAGACCCAGGGGCCTTCCAGTAAAAAAAGCTACATTTCTTCGACAACACTGTACAATAATATTCATTAAGAACTTTTACTAATATCAGCACAGCTGCAATTCATAACCTGAGCAAGTACATAACAGATCAGTGTTCAAAACGGTCTCCTTACCCTGATTCACATCTGTTAATGATAATTATTTATCATTTTAACTGCTTTGTCAGATTTTGCAGGCAACATACGTTAATAAAAGTACGTAAAGTAACCTGCAATTTTATTTTTCAAACAGAGATGGAGATAGAGGTAACATTGCAGCTTTAACAGATTATTAGATAAAATTGTACTTACAAAAATGTTTCTCAAGTGGATTCATTGGAAACCGCCATAAGAGCCAAGCATAGATTTAAACTCCTCTAGATGGGAAATCCTACAGCATCTCTTGGTAATACCTTAAAAAGATGGTTCTTAAAATACAATTTTAATACCCTCAGCCAATTTTAGGCTGAGGGTAGTTTGAAGATGCAAAAATATAGTTTTGATAGTAATTCGCAAAGCTCTATTAGCTGTTTTCAGTGATTTAATAAGTACTACTATTCTGAAATGTGGGACAAAATATTAAAATATCTTAAATAAAAATCTTAAACGTTACTATAATATCAAACATTCTCCTGTGCGGGCCATTCCTTGTGTGTTGTACATATATTCCTCTTCTGTGCATCCCTTTGTCCATTGCATCTTTATTAAATATTTTTACTAATTTGATTGTAATTTAACTAACAATAGTGAAGTATTCTCTGCTCCATTTCTCCCCTTTTAAATGTATTTAAAGTTTGGCATTTTTTCCTTGTATTGCCGTACACATTGTTCCACTGACAAGACAGATCATCTTCAGTTAACAAACATCACTTTTCCACAGGTATATTTAAGCATCACATGTTTTTTATATCTTCATGATGAATGGAGAAGTTTGTCTTGACCCAAAACATTTCTGTTACTCCTGTAAGAGTATTTTTTCCTGACTTGTCATTTTTCACTTTGAGGCACAAACCTGCATAATACGAGGCAGAGATGGACGATCTACAGCGTGTCTCATTTGTTGATGTGGGTGGGTGTGTGTTTTATGCATATGGTCATCAGTACAGACCTAGAGGTGTCTGTGGGTACATCTCACCTCCATGCATACATTCATGGCTTAAAAATGAGACTAACCCATCATGTCCTTTCACAGGCTTGCCAGTATTCATTTATCTTTCCGTCTGGCGTGGAGCTTGTGGTAGCAGCCTGTGAACACGGTCAGTTAGATGCGAGAGAAAGCGTGTGCTCACAGTCCTGCCACGAGGCGTTTAGCGGGTTACGTGGCTATTCAACACCCTGAATCAGGAACTTATGTGCATCATATGAATCGTTTTCAGTCCTCATACTCTTTGTACAAATATTTGTACATGTAAAGATGAGGAATGTCATTTTCGCACCACCAGTGGCATCAAATGGAATTGCCCTTTAAACAAACAAACAATGTTTTTTTTTGTAAGAAATCAGTGTTTACTTGCTAACCTATGAATGGCCCTGTCATAACTAAATCATAATTTGAACATTGAGCTGTATTAGGAGAAAGTATTTTAACATAAGTGTAGAAGTTTCATTTATTGATACTAGACTGTGTATTGTCAGTTGTTTTCTCTCATCCTAAAATGACCACACCCACCCTCCGCCTGAAGTCACGTTTATTTGCAATGCATTATGGGCACAAGCTTTGTACTGGGTGGAGCCCTTACAACACATACTGTGCTGGAACCTCCATCTGCTCCCGTCAAACACACTTAATTTCGATCAACCCCTTCATTTTAGGAATCTGGCCTCTTTTAGCTTTAAGTAGAGACTACAAAATATATAGTTTATTCAGAAGAAATATAAATAATTTGCACAAATAATTTGTAACAGATTTGCACTAGTTGGCTGCTCATGAGGATATGGGAAGGGAAATGCCACATTTGGCTACGTGACAGCAGTACGGGAGCATGAATAAGTGGGCACAGCACGATGGCTCGCTGATGTGTGTCTCTTCTTGCACTGTCATTTCTCCTGCTTCTCTGTAATTTTGATCAACTGTCCATTCACAAAAATTGAAGGACCCATCACAAACCAAATATTGAAGGACCCATCACAAACCAAATATTTGAGGACCCATCACAAACCTTCCGTTTGGTTTATTTTTAATAGTAGCAGCTCAGCTAAACCATCACAATGTATGTTCAGGCCACGCCCACTTCCTTTCCTCCAATCAGCTTGCAGGAACGGGAAACATCTAATGACAGAACTTTCAAGAAGAGTTTAATTTCTTCAGTATTTAATGCATCCTCCAATATCGTATGAGAATGGAGCACATCGGCATTGCAGTGTGTTAAATCAGCATGCCAGACATTTCTCTCTATTGATCTGCTCAGTGCAGATAGGCTGCAGTTTACCAGGTGCCCATATGTCACACAGCCCTGAAACACAAGGCAAATATCGTGCCTGGTTTAGTGCCGACTGGAGATAACTCAGTTCTTGCCATTAAAGGCATATATCACAGTTCAACCTGGATCATCAATACTTGCATTTACTCAGTTTGTTAGTAACCTCAGGGTGGTGTTTGTTGACCAGCTGAAATTCACTACACACACTGAAACAATCTCTCGGTCAAGCAGGTACGTGATCCACAACATCAGGAAAACCAGACAATGCAGCTCATAGTCCAAGTAATATCAAGGCTGGACTGCTCCAGTGCCCTACTGGCTGGCCTTCCAGCCAGCACAGTCAAACCCCTGCAAAGGCCCACATCACAACCCCTCCTGACCTCACTCAACTGTCTACACACACCCGCCTGCATTTCATTTAAATCTCTGACCCTGA
>JAZGTI010013164.1:0-15085 GCA_036877585.1 Botia kubotai
ATTTATTGTTCTACTGTATTTATAGCGAGTAGGTGACTTTGCTGCCATAGGTAAATGTATTTTACAGGACACCAGATAATAATCTGAAATGTCTTCGCTCTGCTGCAGAATATTGATGTCATCAACATTAATACCATACGACAGGATCAAATCTAAAGTATGATTACAGCGATGAGTTGGTCCTGACACATCAACAATTAAGACTTGATCGGTCGCTAGTACTACTTCTGATAAAAAGTCAGCAAATTCCTTGATACAGTCTGTGTGGTACCCTGGTGGTCTGTAGACAGTAGCCAGTAGAAATGACAGTGTCTGCTTATTTACCACAGATGAAGCTATATTAAGCACCATTACTTCAAAAGAGTTGTAACTAAAGTCAGATCTTTGGGCAGCTGTAAATGTATTCATATAAAGTGCAGCAACACCTCCCCTTTTGCCTTTTGGATGAGGCTCATGCTTATAACAGTAATTTTGGGGGGTTGACTCATTTAATGTAATGTAATCATCCCGTTTTAGCCATGTTTCTGTCAAGCAGAGCACATCTAGGTTTTGATCTGTAATCATATCATTAATAAAAAGTGCTTTTGTAGAGAGAGCTCTAATATTCAGCAAGCTAAGCTTTATTAATTGTTTGTCTCTATTGTGTACCTTTTTTATTTGTTTAACATTGATTAAATTGCCATATAATTGTTTACGGGTCTATTTACCAGTCCGGGGGACAGACACAGTCTGTATATTATAGCATTTAGGTGATTATATGTGTTGCAAATTATGTGACATCTGTGGCATGTGACGGCTGGCGACTATTGAATAGTCTCTTATATGGATCATTTCTCATTACCAGAGTTAACATTCTCATTCTCTTGCTCTTTGTTATACACATGAAGCAGGAAGTGTACTGCTGAACTCAAAATCCCAGTCCAAGCTCAAATACTAACATACTGTAAACTTTGTCATTACAATCTCCTCCAACACATGCACCTTTAGCCCCCCAAAATTACCATCCTCACACATTTCCACTATAATATATGCTTTCAACTCTTCACCTTCTGTTTTCTTTTCTTACCTATATGTTAAAGGGCTGAACACTCACCTCATCTTTAGTTCTCCCCCATAAACCTTCTTGTCTTATGCTCTCTCTCTCACTGCTGCAATTCCAGCAACAACTGGATCTCATTCTTACGGGTGCAGGAGGTTGTAGATTGAGTAAAGATTACATTTACATTACATTTATGCATTTGGCAGGTACTGTTTTCCAAAGCGACTTACAGTGTATTCAAGTTATACATTTTATCTAGTGTGTTATCTGTGTGTGTTCACTGGATAACACTGGATGGCAGATGGACTGGATGGCAGCACACAACTAGCAGGAAGTATGGAGAGTGGTAAGTGATATTGTGTATCCAAAGGACACACAACGAATCACAGGAATTTTTTTTACAAGAGTGTAAGCATAAAAGGTAAGTAGTCCTTTTCATAAAACAAGACCAGACAATGATGGCAGGCTAGGTATGCTTATATACAGGATGTGTGAAAAGTAACAGCATTAAACATTGTTAATAAAGTCCATATTTCAAATACAAATGTATTGAAACAAAATGTACATGTACTTTATTGCATGAGAAAATTAAAGCAAATCTTTACATTTCAACATAAGCACCAGTGGCATCAACCAGCTTCCTCAAACAGCTAGGGATGGATGTACAGTCTTTTGAAGGAAGTCGTTTGGGATATCTAAGAAACTCTCACGGCTGATGCCTTTACTATCGACGCGGGAAATATGATATTTACTATTGTCTATTTAGACATAGTTTTCATCATGACCTCAGTGATACTACAAGTTCTGTAGCCAATTATTAATACCTAGTTACTTTTCACCAGTCCTGTAGGTAAGCAGATGAGCTGGTGAGTGGTGGCAGGAGTGACTGATTAGTATTCTGATGTAGTGTGTTGTGATTGGCTGAGATGAAGCTTCGGGTGGTGTTGGAGCCTTGCAGATCTGTGACAATAATGCCCAATTATTTATCATATGCAATTGAGAAAAAGGTCTTTAGTGGTGTGACAGAAGTTTAAGGCATATGAAAAGTTTTCTGTTGTGTTTGTCAGCCTCTAACATCTTTTAACAAAACAGTCTTATAGTGCTAACAAAAAATGTTAAACATGATCCAGTGTCCAGTAAAACACCAGAGGAAAAGATCTGCAGTTCAGCAACTGGAGCCATAATTATGGAGAACAGCTGCTGAAATCAGCAGGAAGACCTGTGTGTATATGTCATCCTGAGAAAGAGAGATACACCCACTATACAGAAGCGGAGACAAATTAGATCCCAATAACTACCGAGGCATTTGCGTGAACAGTAATCTGGGGAGAGCTTTCCGCTGTATTCTGGATACTCAGAATTAGCCCTCCTTACCAAACACAATGTCTGGAGTAAAAGTCTGATGGTTTTCTAACAAACCACCACAGCACTGACCAGATTTATACACTACAGATGCTAGTCAATCAGCACGTACATCTCAAAAACAAAGGCAAAATTCAGGAATGTTTTGTTGACTTTAAAAAAACATGACATATTTAAAACAGGTGCTAAGTTAAAATTGGCAACAAATAAACTACATTTTTCACTCAAGGATGTGGGATCAGACAGGACTGCAGCTTTAGTCTAGCTCTGTTCAGCTTATATATTAATGAGTTAGCAGTGCTACTGGAACAATCCACCACACCTGTTCTCTCTTTAAACAGCTCAGAGGTGAAATCTCCTGTCTATGCAGATGACTTGGTGTTACTGTCAGACACTGCACAAGGTCTGCAGCAGCACCTGGATCTGCTGGAGAACTACTGTCAAAGCTGGGCACTGACAGTACATTTAAAAAAAAAAAACTAAAATTATGATCAATTAAAATGCCCTCCACATGCTATACGCATTCTTCAAATTCTGGACGCACCTTAACTCAAGCTTCCCAAACACACTACAAAATAAATCCCTTAAAACCAAATAGCCGAGGCCTAAAACCAGTCCCCTCTGCCAGCTGGCTCAGAAACGCCAGGGAAATCAGTCTCAGACCAGCAATACTGAACATAACCAAATTAGAATAAACCAAATCATACAAGAAAGTCCAAATTTATATTTGGACCATTGAGAAAATGAAAGTAAAAACCAAAGTAAACTGGGTTTGCTATCTGGCTCTAAATAGAAAGTACAATCTGGCAGAATATGTTGACGAATCTGTGTCTGTATCTGTGACGAATCCTTACATACAGACTCAGTGTTCACAGTCTTGCAATAGAAAAAGGCAAACATGACACAGACAAACATGGCTTTCAAAAAAAAGAAAGAGTCTGTGCCCACCATGACACTAGTAAGGTGGAGACAAAGACATACTTTCTCCTTTAGTGTGGTAAATATAAAGAGGTGGGAGAGAAACACTTTTAGAAAATCTCCAACCTCGTGTCACAGTTCTGCATCTCTTTAGAAGAGGATCAAATACAGATGTTACTGAGGGAAGATCAACCCATAAGCTGCTGCTAAACTCAATTTTTGATAAAAGTCCACCTATATATTTTACCATATTTTTATTTTATCCTTTAACTAGCACCTTATTTTAACACCACACTGTTAGTTGCTATTATAAAAGTGTATATTTTTATTAATACTTGTTTTTTATGTATAATGCTTTGTCAATATTGTATGTAAACACAATTATGCCAATAAAGTACTTTTAAAACTGAGTGACAGAAAGAGAGACTATGTGAGCATTGTATGAGAAATCAACTCTGACAATTACAAACTGTGACAAATACTCATGTGAGCTCAAAAATAGAAAAAGACATTCACAAAGAAATTCATTTATTGTTTAAAGTGAAAGCTACCGTATGCATAAAGATTAATATTAAATTACGGTACACTTCATGGTTTTCAATATTTAGAGGTTTTTTAAACCACTTTGGAAAAAGGTGAAATCAAATGGCTGCCAGGCAAACCCAAGATAAAATTGGAAAAACACTGCAGCCTAGTGGAGTGATAGATTATGACAGGAGTATTTTATATCAAGTTGTTTATAACCGTGATGTACAATGCACTCCATTTATGCCAGCATGTTTGTGTAGCAAGAAACCGTAGCGATTGTTACTACAATTTACAGCCTTTTTTTGAAGTTAATTGTTTAACAAACATCAGCATATGTAATTCGTTTGCAAAATCAGTCCAAATAGTGTTCTGTTGTTCTTAAAAGGCTTGTACTTCAGCGTTTAGTTTTAAATGACAACATTAAAGGGCATAAAAGAAATTATTTGTTCTCACACTGCCAATAGTCAAAATTGTCCTAGTCCAAATTGGCCCAGATCCTAACAAAGGTGCACTCAGTATTATTTTGTTTGTTGCAGAGGCTGATATGGCAGTCATTCTTGACCTATACTTGCACCTAGCAGTAGGATGAAGAGCTACACAAAAATATAATTTATTTGAAATAATCAATGACAAATATATTTTGTGAGTGAAAGTATCTGATATTATAGCGAGTAGCATTTAACTAGTCAAGTGAACTTGAGTACAACAAAAACTTTAGGGTGATAATGCTATGACTGGAGCCTACATCTCATTTAGACATCTCCTTTAATGACTATTTTTCACAATACTACAAAATTGTAAAACCGTCAAAGCTCTTAAATTAAGTTACATTTTTATAAACTTTATAGTTTTGTGTTCTTTGAACCAAATTAACACTGTGTATGTGACTTAAGATGCAGTGAAGTTTAGAAAAGCTTTTGAAAAAGTTCCCCAGCTATTCTTGGATAAACAAAGGGCACAATATTTAATATTAAAATTTAAGCACATACATGTCAACAAAACCATTTAATCATTAATGTCTACATCTAAAGGTCTTAAAGATCATGAGAAACATACAATTAGGTGCATCCATGGATGAAATCTGCAGATTTTTATAGTTTGTATGTTACATACTGTATGTATGTTACTAAGGCTTAGACAATAATAAGCCTTTTAAATCTTGGGTCCGGAAACCAAACGGCTGCAGGTCCATGACCTACTATCACAGTTCCACCCTTTTTCTTTTTGGTATATATTTATCATGTTAAATATGTCATCAGAGTTACATACGTAAATCATGCACCAGTTTTTTTTGGTCAAGTATATTTATTTTTTTGTTCTTTAATAATAAATTGCCTTTAGGTTTCAGCATTAAAGATTTTAACTGTTAATCTTTCTGTCTGTGTGCGTTCTTCCTTTGGTGCCATTGCTCTATCCCTTCATCCACCTCTGCAGTAAGATACACTGCTCTTTTCTACAAAGGACAGACAATAATAAAGGCAACAGTAAATTTTATCATTACAAATACCACCTGAGAAATATAGTTGATCGAAACTACAAACAATCCAATAACACAAGAGTATTACAGCAAACTCCTTCCCCTGCCTTTGTCTGCGGATCTGTCCTTTCAGTGGAGGTGCAGATCTTCCATCTGAAAATTTTCATGTAATATCATAAAACTTAATAACACGTTTATGTGTTTCGACATAAACACTGTGCGACTGCTGCATACAATAAAAATGACAAGCACATTATGACTGGTTTTAAACAGTCTGTTGTTCACTCACTCCAATCTCCATTTCTTTCCTGCTTGGGTCACACACGTCGTACAGACTGCCTTAAAACTGAAAATGTTGTTGAAAAGTGATGCTGAAAATATGCATTGTTTACCATACAACTTGTATTACTATTAAGTACGTTACTGTGTTTCAAATGTGCTGCTTTTTAGAGATTAAGTTAAGGGCTTAAATACCAAAACCTATTTTGCAACAAGCAAGAAACATTTGCAAAATTCGCTCTCACCTGCGATACTAAACGTCCTCAAGGGCGCCGCCATTTTGAACTATCACAACTACGGAAGGTAAATGGGGAAAAATAAAAAAACATGCTTTCGTGTAGGGTGACTTGACTTATTTCTACCAGCAGGTGATGCTGTGATCACAATAAATACAACACACGCCTACTTGAGTCACTTGATGAATAAACCTTTAGAATCAAAACTTTATTTTCAAAGATAACCCAAAATAACACTAACGTGTTTTTTTTTATTTTTGTTAACAAGGATTACTTTATGATTCCAAAATAAAGCAAACTACACACGTTTTTGTATGCATAATTTTTAATCCTCAGTAAAACGGTTTTTAGAATAGAACTGTTAATTTTATTCTACCCCTACCCCTTCATTTTTGTGATATATAATTGTTATAAGCCGATAAATAAGTAGGGTATTGTTTTCATTCATTTCGAAGGCACAGGTTGGCAAAACATTTAGCAAAAAATACGACACGGGGGCGCCTCTGAAGAACTGCTTCGACGCCTTCCGCCTAATGGCCTTTCACCACCGCAGATCTCCTTCATTCCTCCTGTGTATCAGCGCGAGCGCTGCTGAGTAAGCGCCCAAACATTCCCGTGTGCGCTCCCAGGCAAGTCCCCACACGCCAGAGAGAGCGCGCATCCGTGCGCGCACCCACAAAACCGCAGGATAAGCTGCAGACAAAACAAGGAGAGGAGGAGGGAGCTCCGGGGTAGGGAAAAAACGAGGTTTCAAACGAGGTTTTAAACAAAAGAACAGCATTGGGTCTTTAAAGGGTCTCTGTGGGGTTGAATACAGTAACCATACGACAGCAGGTCAGTTGTCACCAGAATTTATGCCACTTGGTAACTATGGAGCGATAAGAGGCATTTTCCGAGAGGGAAGAAAAGAAAAACAGTTACATTGTTGCGCTCGCGTAAAGCACACATGCAGCCGATTCACGCTGTCCCTGGGAACTTTAAAGATATCCATCCGCACATTCCATAGACTAGAGGTACGACCAATTAGGCCTTAGGGTTAGAAAAATGCCACAGAAAATATGCGCAGTGTGAGAACCGATTACATTTTTTAGGGTTATGTTGTTAAGTCAAATGAACGACACTAATCGATCGTCAAACATAATCCCATATGTAATTCAAATATCTTACGATTTCATAAACAAAAGAGGAACAATTTGATTTATATCTGCATTTGGCAGTTGAAATGGCTTTTTATTCTTGTATGTGAGCTTTACATTTATCATATACATAATATTAATGGTTTAAACTACCCACTTTTGCTTCCTAAGCATAAACTGCTTTTGTTATTTTATGGTATTTGATCATTTAAAACGTTTGCTTTACTTTGTTAAGGTTGTTTGTGTAATTGCTCCAAACACTGGGCTGAACCAATGGGCACAGTTTGTTTAAGAAGTTGGGCAGTGTGACGAAATACTGGGATGCTATTCATGCGCGGTGCCTGGGGGAAAGGTGTTCCGGTCGGGAAAAAGCCACAGAGGAAAAAGAAAGGGGGAGGTAGGAAAAAAATTGGAAATAGAAAGAAAGCGTACGTTAAACATTTTGCTGCAGTTTCCCGGCGCAGTGTACGCAACGCGTGTTTGTCTATGCGAAAATGTTCGGGTAAGTGATCCGCAAACTTAGACTCGGCTAGGTTTTGTTCTGCGGTTTGTGAAGACTTCCACAAATTTTGGGAATAATAGTCATTTTTCTTTAGACTGGATTGAAATGGGATTTTATTTGAGTAAACGCTACGTTTGATCTGTCACGTACTTTTTCAGCACAGGAAAAGTTTTCAACTTTTTTGAAAGCAGCTAGTTGCGACAGAAAGGGACCGTGGTATATCTATACCACCATAACCTGTGTTAACTTCAACACGATCAAAGGAAACGTGGACCACACCGGACTTTACTCAGTACTCAAACTCGTACAGACAGTGCTGTTCTCATTAAACAACTAGCAACGCAGTTTGGATAAATCCACCGAAACAAAGCGATACTCGAAAGACTAGCTAGTAAATCCGAACAGTGGCGGTGGGTCAGTGTTACGAACGAGACTGGCAGACTTACTGTTTGTTGTATGTCAGTGTCGTTTTTACTGCGGCGTGTGGGTTTGAAGTTTTCCAGATCGAAAATTGAAGGATCTTTGAAACCTGGCTGTAGTTTCCACACATATATTTATTCGCTGTTTAATACAACGCCACAAGTACCTGCGAAAAGGATAGCAAACAAATGGATGAACATGCTCCTGTTCACACATATGTCCAGGGGATTCTTTACATGCAAACAGTTTGGGGACCGATTACTTCTTTTCAAGTCTGACTAGTACGACATGTAGCCTGCAGAAAATGTCATAGTGTTTTTATTTATCTTCAAAGTCAAATATTTATTTTTGTTAAGTTCAGCACAAAGTATTCGTTTTTAACAGGTAATTATTTTTCTTTGTTGTTGCTTTGTTTGGATGTAAAATTCCTGGTCTCTTGTCTCACCTGCTGTTGAAACACTTGAATTACGTTTGTGTCCACACTGTATTTCACTGTATTTATGGAGTATGCTATATAAACTGTAGTCATTTTCAGGTGGCATTTAAGAGAAATTTGATTTGGATTTTATTTTATATATTGTAGTTGAACTTACATTAAAGCACAATGGATCGACTTAGCATCAAACTGAAACAAAAGCTAAAACTGACTGACTCTGCAAGTGTTAAATTAAACAAAAAGAAAAATGAGATGGCTAATACAAACACTAATAGTGGCAACAGTAATAGTAATGGTGCCAGTAATAGAACTGTGACACAGATCAACCCAATTGCCAACCCCCCTGTAAGCATGTCTCAGTTCTCCCTCTCTTGCTCCACCTCTGGAGAAGTTTGTGGACAGTCAGGTGGAAGACCTGGCAAGTTGGGCACTTCTCAGAGAATCACATCATCGAATACCACCTCAGCCATCCTACCTGAGGAATGTGGGCCTGGGATTGAACATCACCCCTCAACTCTTGCCCCTCTGCGGCGCCGGTCGCCCCAGCAACGAGTATCATGCTACCTGCCTGAAACAGTGGAGGGGCGTGGTGACCAGGTGAGGCAAGGTGAGTCACCCAGAGGTGACGGTGAACCACAGGGAGCATACAGTCCCAATTCTCGTATAGGCTTGAACCAGCGGCGCTACTCTCTAGAGCTCCAGCAGCTTGTTCGCCGTCAACAGCTTCTTGCTCAGCCTCCTCCACTATCATCTGTACCACCTCCATACCCTACACATAACTCAGCTGCCCGTTCAGCTGCCACAGAATCCAGCTTCCTACCTGAGCTAGAGCGTCATAAGCGCTTGTCTCTGCAGGAAGCTCTGTTCTACAAGCGCCTGAGCTCTGGTGGTGAACCCTGGGACAGTGGTCGACCAGCTTCCCTCTCTCATCCTCCACAGAGAACCTATGATAGTGGAGTAGGGGTTTTCTTTTTCCCACCTGCACCAGCATTGAGCCCCTGCTCCTCTTTCAGCCTACAGGAGTCTGTGTTGGTGAGCCCTCGTTCAAGTTTTGCTAGCAGTACTGCTAGCGGAGGAGGTGGAAATGGTGGGAGCCCAATGGGAAGTCGCTGCAGCAGTAACCGGACAAGCGGCATCAGCCTTGGCTACGATACCCGCCATACTCCTGGGCCTGCCCAGCAGCTGCAGCTGTCCTCTAGCCAACTTGGTGCCACACCATCAGGTCAGGTGTACTCTGTATCAGCATCTGGCAAAACAGTAGCGCCCCCTATGGAGGTGTGGAGGGACTATCTTGAAGGGGTGTCAGGGTTTGGAGGAAGTGCACATGAAACTCGTCACTCCTATCCACCTGCATTGAGCACACATACTGCAACTTATCACCATACAGAACCCGGATGGGGGGGTGCTGACCAGCGAGGATCAGGAGGTGATGGCGTGAGTGAGAGGGCACGACACTCTGACCTGCCGGGAACCCGCTATCAGCAGGAGGTCACCCGCCTGCTGTTGAGAGATGCTGTCTTGGAAGGAGAAGGGTTACTTGGAGGTCTGACTTTAAAAGAACAGCCAGTATCCACCACCAGCCTACCTAACTCTACATCTACTCCAGCCCATGCTGGAGTGCCAGGGAAATCCCTGGAGGAACAGATAGCTGGGAGGGAGTCATCAATATCTCTGGAACGACAAGAATACTTTGGTGAGATCACTAACCCAATTTTGCTATTTCTAGATGTCTAATGATGCATCTCTGGCAATAGCTCTATGTATGTGTGATGCGGTGAGATAAAAACTGCTTCAGAACTTCTAAAACTTCAAAACTTTAGAAAACATAGAAACTTTCTTTCTAAAACAAAGCAGTTAAGACATCCTGCCATCATTAATACATAAAATACAGCCAGTCAGATGATGAATTTAAAGGCTTCAAAAATACTACATACTAACCTTTCTTAGCCCATTTCTTTAACTAACCATAATAACTAACTTGTATGTTACTAGGCAAGTATATATTCATATATACACATGGGTTTCTGAAAAGACTGCACAGTCAAAAATATCTAGCTACAGCAAGCATAGTGATTATAAGTGACCTGAAATTACAGGCTCTGTGTTACTGGTCATACCAAAGAGCTGTGAGTAATACAGTACGACAGAGGCTTGGCTAAGAGGAGGATTTTAAGTGTATGCGTAAATCTGTGTGTGTAAGCGCTGTTGGCTTTTGGGCAGGCACAGTTTGAGGGTGTGTTCATGTGTGTTAGCGTGCTCTAGCGTGTGCTTGTTTAGCTCAAGTATTTGAGTCCTGAGGGAAGGCTCTCTCACACTCTCAATTGAGAGGGTTGGGCCTTCTATGTGTGCAGCACTGTTTTTGTGACAAGGAAAATTCCCTGTTGTCTGAAAAGTGCCTGTGTAAAGTTTAAGACATTACCTCATTCTGACACATTTGTATATCCAAGTCATGTGTCTAACAGGCTATTAGCTGAATTTGTTTTAGATAATGAAGGGGTTGTTGGGCTCATATCAGATGTATTATAATGTTTACCGCTGCTACAAGAAACAAACCCACTGGCTGTTATTCTCAGGAAAGAATGCACAAGTCATATTGCATAGACATGTAGTTGAGTCCAGACAGATCTGCTGCCATATTTTGTGTGATTAGATAATGACAGTGTCCCAGATATCCATTTGAGGTGTGTCTGGGAAGAATGCCTCAGAAGAGCATAATGCTGTCTTCTCTTTGATGTAATTGTTTAATGTGTATTCTAATGGTGTTTGTTGAATGCTTGCTTTCAGGTACATGTGTGAAGTGCGGCAAAGGTGTATATGGGGCAGATAATGCCTGCCAGGCTCTGGACAGCCTATATCACACCCGCTGCTTCATATGCGTTTCTTGTGGTGAATTATTAGTGCCCACTAATCAATAAACACAATACAAATCGCACAACCACAGCCCATATTTATCTGAGTAGTACATGCTGTCTTGTTTTATCTAAACACCTTTGTTCCTGCTTTTATTTTAGGCCGAACTTTGAGAAACAGGGACTTTTATAATGTCAATGGCTCAGTTTACTGTAAAGAGGACTATATGGTAAGTAGGACTACCTTTCACATGTTTCTTTTTGACTTTGTGGCCATCAGACCAAGTGTAAGAATTCAAAATTCATTGAAGTTTTAATAAGTCATGATAGATTTTCCCTGTTCTTCTGTATTGTTACATTTACTCTTTAAGCAAATAATCTGTAATGGTGATTTCTAAAACAATTGCTTGGACACTTTTAGCCACATTTAGAAATGTATAAATATTATTGTGTCAAATGTTTAAAAAACACAAATCAGCAGGCATTTATATGTTAAAGATGGCACAAGCACACTTCTTATTCAAAACATTTTACAAAAATTGTTAGCTTTTCCATAAAAAAATGTAAAAATTAAGGCTGAGAATTTTGACACTTTGTGGTTGTCAAACTTGAAGGAAAACGCCCATAGTTGTAATAAGGATTTTTTTTTATTTTATCTATGCACGAAATGTCATTTTTAATTGTGCCTTTGTCTCCATTACAGTTCTCAGGCTTTCAGGAGGCAGCTGAGAAGTGCAGTGTTTGTGGTCACCTCATCTTGGAGCAGGTATGTAGTCTCTCTGTAAATTGCATTGTTGAAATGCAAAACAGTCAAATTGTTGACACCTCATTGTTTACTGTGTAACTCAGATTTTACAGGCTTTAGGGAACTCGTATCACCCTGGGTGTTTTCGCTGTACAGTCTGCTCAAAGGCTTTGGATGGTGTGCCATTCACAGTGGACTACCTCAATAATGTCTACTGCGTCTCTGATTATAACAGGTCTGTTAGGTTTAACAAAGCTACGATTAACGACACATTATTTATTTCTACATTGAAAATGTTTGGCTTTCCTATAAAACATTTCCCAATACTTTATATAATACACTGGCTACGTGCAAAGTTTTAGTTAAACGCACCAAAGGTCTGAAAACTGGGATGTCACCTTTTGCATTCTCAGCAGTTGATGTGAATTACGTTTTTGTATTTCTGGTTCTTAGGACCTTTGCTCCTAAGTGTGCTGCCTGTTTACAGCCCATCTTACCTGCTGAGGTAAGTTTTTCCTCTCGTGTTATCATTGTTGAACAATGCTTTAATAATTTACAAAAATATTCTAAAGGGATTTTGATTGTGTTGTGATACAGGGCAGTGAGGAGATACTTAGAGTGGTGTCTATGAACAAAGATTATCACTTTGAGTGTTATCACTGTGAGGTAGGTATCAGGGCAAGTGGTTTGGATAAACAGATGGGAATCGTTTTGGGAACTTGGTTATCCATTTTGTTTCTTTTCAGATAAGACCATATCTGAAACGTAATCCTCCTTGTAATCCTCCCTCCCTTCCTTCTTTCAGGAGTGTGGAAAGCAACTTTCTGACGAGCCTGGATCTCAGTGCTTCCCTCTAGAGTCCCACCTCCTCTGCCACTCTTGTCACATGACCAGGGTGTGTGCCCCACATAACCTTCCCCCTCACAATACACACTGAACTAATGTGCCTGACCAACATAAACTACTTTGTATGCACACTAGTGACCACTGTAAAATTGTCTTTCTAGTTATCTCTTCTGTGACAGCTGCATTAAGATAGTGAGAGGGTAAAAGAATTTTAAAAATCATTAGTTTTGAGACTTTACATTTCAAGTGCAGATACTGCTACTAAGACATTATTACCCTCTAGTGGCTGGAAGGTGCACCAACTGAATCCTGCTGAACCAATTATTTCTTTCTAAGTTCTGAGTTTAAAATACTTGCCTGCTTACTACATTACTAGGGGAGTTGTACTCCCATATCTACTGTTTGCTGTAGGGAAAAACAAGGGACTTTTTACTTAACATTTTCCATATTTAATATCACTAGCAAAGATTTTGCACTTAAACATGTTTACTTATGAGATTTTTTTTAAATAAAATGATTGCAAAAGATTGAAAACATTACTGTATCTGTTAATAAAGTATCTGTTTTCTATTTGTTTGAGTTACTTTAATTTACACAATGTGACACCATAAAAACATCTGTATTGTTAGGATATGTCATTTATACAACTACACACTACAGGGTTTAAAATTACTGTGCTTTAACAATTCATAATGCAGCATTCATTCCATTCACTGCCATTTTTACATCAAATATTCTTAACAAGTACTTAAACACAAAAACAATTTTCTGATTTTTAATTTTTTGTACATTTTGCACAAAAAGAAAACCAAAGGGAATCTTTTGTGATTTACCTTCAAAACTAAAACATTAACATTTAGGTTACATTAAAAGGCCTCTTGCTATTTCTCTATAAAGGTTAAATTTGTCTTGTCTGATTTTACACAGAAAACAACTTTATAATCCAGGGAAAAGGAGGACATATAGTGGTACATAGATGAGAAACTTTCTACACAAATGAATCCTCTTACAGCGTGGCTCCATTATTAGACATCAATAGTCATTTTAATAAGTTCAGATCATGTCAAAAAATTGGTGAGATCAGTGTTGACAGCAGAACTGGCTCTGTTAAGAGCGGTCAAAACAGCTAGGTGGGGGACTTTCTCCCTTCTAGCCAAAGAAAAGTTAATTTGAAGAAAATGGATAAACGCTCATGTCATTACAAAACCATATATGTGTAACACACGATTGAAGATTGAATAATGTTGCTTGTTTTCCAAAGTCATTGTTTCAGAGATTTGGAATAATGACAGTAAATCAATAGGAATGGGATTTTCATTTTTGGGTGAACTATATCCCGTGAGAGACAACTGACACTGCTAAAAAGTGTAAGCTGATGCAGACAGTGTTACTATTAAAAAACAATTGTATATTAATGTGTCAAAAGGACTGGCATTTATCATACTTCGAGCTGTCACTGTGCTGCTGAATCTGATCCCTCTCACACACTTCCACTCCCTCATACAACATACTCATACACTCAGCGGTGTCTGTCTCTAGATGTATTGCTACGACTCTGTAAGTGTCTGCTGCCCCCTGTAGTTTTGGAGTCACTACATCTGTGTCCCCTCTGGGAGTCTCTCGTCTTTTCTCCCTCCCTACCCCTTTCTCTCTCTCTTTCTTTCCCCTGGTCTCTCTCTCCTTTCCCCTTGTCTCTCTCTCCATCAGCAGAACGTCCTACCACACCACCACCTCTTCCACCCCCCGTGGCCCCTGCCTCTCTGTCACGGCCTTTTGCCCTTTGTCTCTGTTCTTCTCGTTTTTTGTCCTCCTCCTCCTCCTGGAGTTCCTTCCTCCTCTTTTCTCGCTCCTTTATTCGGTCAGCTCGCTCCAGTGCTCTCTGTGTCACCTGGACAGAAACAAAAAAGACTTGACAAAAAAGAAATTTTAAAAATTCGTGAAATATTTGGAGGAATTCTGGGATTATGTATGTATAAAGTATGTAAAGTGCCTTGCAAAAGTATTCATACCTCTTGAACTCTCACATTTTGTCACCTTACAACCACAAACTTAAATGTATTTTGAGATTTTATGTGATAGACCAACACAAAGTAGCACATAATTGTGAAGTGGAACGAAAATGATATACTTTTTTTTTTTAAGTTAAGCAAATAAAAATGAAAAGTGTGGCGTGCATTTGTATTGAGCCCCCTGTACTCCGATACCCCTAAATAAAACCCAGTGCAATCAATTGCCTTCAGAAGTCACCTAATTAGTTAATAGAGTCCACCTGTGTGTAATTTAGTCTTAGTATAAATACACCTGTTCTGTGA
>JAZGTI010013165.1:0-15085 GCA_036877585.1 Botia kubotai
ATGTGTAAAGACTTTATTAAAATTTGATTTACTGTCTGAACTTGAGGTGCTTTGTAATGCTTATGGAAAATTTTTGCTTTCAGTTTATTACCCCTTTTCTTGTCAAGTATCTTGTTATTGCTGTTACACAAAATCTGCTGGAATATGTGGTAGATAAAACCTGTTCTACTGGAATAATACACTCTGAGCACACAACATCAGCTGAGAATTGATTTGGATCATATCCCGGTCCTGTGTAATGAAGGGCTCGTGTGCATGTCAAATCATATGGAATTAGCCAAGTGCGCTTGTGCCCTCCTAGGCTTTCACACATTGTTACTCAGTCCCTACTCATCTGCCTACATTGGTAGCATCATAGTTAAATGCAATAGAATGCAATACATGCCAAAAAATGACTATGATCCCTTAAATTGCCTTGTAAGATACTTAATTTTGATCATAATTTAGGACACCATATTATGTATGCTTTGTGGCAACAGCAATCCCAGAATGCATTGAGCTTAGTGAAAAAGTTTCGCCAACAAATAAAGTTAATAACAATAAAATTAAATTCTTTATGCAAACGTAATTTTCTTATGCTTAATAGGGTACAGTACTGAATCACATATATGTGTTATATGAAAAGTGATATATATGGGTCTGATGGGTTTTGACTGATGGTTGAACAATCTTTCCCCCTAAATTCTGCTTCAGGAAATAATCCCTAAGCAATACCAGAGATATTATAAGGTAAGGAGATGAAACACTGAAATAAATGGGAATGGGACAAATGACATCGCTTAATATGGGGACTGTAGTTCCGCCTTATAGCTAAAGGAGCCAATTGGTTTTGCATGGCATTGAAGGCAACTATGGTAATGTAATTGCAGTGTAATCCTGACCAACAGTTTTGGAGATTGTGTTTTTTCCCCAATCAGAAGGTTATGAGCTGTGCTTGCATGACTGCGTATAGCTTCCCATGGTGTTTGCAATAAGGCTGTCAAGTGAATTAAAAGTTTAAGACCATTTCTGTCTATGAACAGGTAAAGATCGATCTAATGACATGGATTTATCCATTGTGCTGACGGTCACTTTAAAGATGATATTGTCCGATTTTTCCCTGTTCTGCTTCTTCAATGTATGGAGAACATTTACTCTGTTCTGACAGTTTTCAGAGCAAGATCTGTAGTGATACACCACAGAGATTATACTACATAATCACATTTCTCCCTTAGGCACCTCCTTCCTGATACAAACAACTCAAAATAGATTTATCACAAACATTGTATAAATTGAGTCTGAACCAAAGCACATATTGCAGTACAGTATTTTTTATACTTTTATTCATTTAAATTAATTCAAAAAGTTTCAAATTAAGCAAATCATTTTAGCATTTGCAGTTAAATAAATTGTTATTATTATAGTATTTAGAATTCATGTTGGCAGTGAATTTGAAAATTGGTGAATTTGTTAATAAGGAGTTGCCAGTGACACAGTAACAGATCATTGGATGGCTGGTGTCACTGGCAACTCATTATCAACAAATTCTGAATAATACAGAATATACAGAATTCAGAATATACAGAATATCAGGAATTTAAAGGGTATCAGGAATACTGAAGATCCTACAATGGCCACCCAGGGGGCTAACCTGCTTGAAAAAGACTTGGGAAAGGTACTTACTCAAGCTAGATTGTGATCTATACTGTTGATCTTCAGTAATCTGCTGCTCTGGTCTGTATGTATTATCCCACCAGGCCAAATACAGGGTTTAAGGTGATCAATCCTTCATGCTCAACTGCTTTAGTCTGAGGATTGCTAAGAAGCTACACGAGGAATCAATAGAGGGCCGTAAATCCTCCAGCCATTGTGATGGCTATTGATTTAGCGGTCAGAGCCTGTAGTATCTGCTCCATGGCACTATCACAGATGTACTCTTTCGTATTTGCCATCGATGTGCCCTGGGGTGAGATCTCACTGTTTTATCAGTTTCTCTCTCTATTATAGATGCAAAATCACATTAGTCTGTTCTATATAATTGCTTTGTTACTGAGGTCCCCACTGATGGACTAAAGAGTCTCTTGGATAATTACTCTAGAAATGAGTCAAATGGCATGCAGGACCAGTTTGCTGCAACACTGTGCTGGCCAGTGTCCATTTCTCAGTTGTTGAAATTAAACTGATCAGAATTATTCCTCAAATGCATTCTGAAATTCAATAAAGTGGCACTTCGTTGGCGACTGGATGCCAATTCATTTTCTGAAAACACATTAGTATTAAACAGTTTGTGGGTCTTAAATAATGTTGATTGCTCAATAAATGATGAGAGCAGAAAAACACATACTGACTTTTTAATGGACCAAGATACAAATATGATGAGAAAAATATTTGGCTCAGTTCTGGCCCTCAAAACACCATATACTTTCTATTGCATCATTGACTTTCCAGTCAGTTTTAAAGTTCTGCTGTAAAGTTTAAAATCTTGCTGATATGTGTTAATGGACATAACGCTGACCTTTATGAAGAGATTTCTGTGAGTAAATTTCCCCTTAGGGATCAATAAAGAATTTATAGATACCAGTGGCTTGTGCTGTACTTCTAAAATGGGGAGTTGAAGATCTCTCTCAGGGACTGTTTTTTAGTCCAGTATAAATTTGTGTTCCAGTTCCATTTGATGTTTATACTGCTTCTGGGTTCAAGGCATAAGGAACCCAGTTTTACTTGAGAACTTAACTATTAACAAACAACAAATACTATAAATTATAATTTACACACATCTACTATTTATTTTAAACCAAGTCACAATAACGTCAATGCATTTGTAAGTTTATGCACAGTGATAATGTTTGAGTGGGTTAGTTATTTACTTTATAAATGTATTTTTTTAAATGTCTATCCCTTTCCATCAGTGTAACACATTCAGTCCCGTTAGTTTTGTGGAGTTACAAATGTTGTCGTACAAAATGCTCCTGCTTCTTACATACCCCCCTACACATTTAAAAATCTACTGCCGCAGAACAGACATACGTCAAATGGGGTTTGAATCAAATACGTACAAATACAGTCTTTGCAGACCTCAACACTCACTGTCCCCATTGAGCCCTGAGATATTCAGTTCTCATTCGTCCGAGCTACAGAACACGTTCTCTGTCTTTACACCCCATGGGCCAATGCTTTAATAATGCACCTCATGTATTTAGTTTCTGCAGGTGTTTAAAGGCTTGCCTATAGCTGTGCACTTGTAAGATTATATGGATGAAGCTATAAAATATCTGATATCTTAATGCTTTCAAATTTAATCTTATTTCTTTAAACTTCAGGAACCAGATTTTCAGTGAAATACCAAGAAACAGCTCCCAATAAAGCAACAAAGTCCCCATAAATCAGACTACCTGCTTCTGTATTTGATGAACTCTTTATAGAGTGTATATTTCTGTCCTGAAGTTCCCTTTCATCTGCATTATCTGCCCGAGCTGTGGGGCCTGATGTATTCCATGTTTTATGAGGGGTTCAAACTCTCCGCCTGCAGTAAACATTTCATTTTTTTTTAAGCTGTCACTACATCTGACACTGACGGTTTGACTGTCTTTGTGCTCTTACACCTTTGAAAGCAGATAAAAAAGAGGTGCCATCCTTGTGTGCCAAACATTGTGACTCCTGCTTCATTAATCAGTCCAATGGATCAACCCGCTTGCGTATGCCAATCTCGGTTCGTAGTCGTGCCCTACTCGCCCCTCTGCAACCCACCTGGGACAGGAGAGGACGCAGCCAATTTAAAAACAGATATATACCAGGAGAATTCATGCGAAACGCTCTCTAGTTCTGCACTGTGGGTACTTAGCCCGGTCCTGTTGTACATCAGGGTCCTCAAGGGTAAAGCGGGCCTGCGCTGCCTACACGAGGGATGGCCCACGCTTTCTCGTTTTTCTCCTTTCCAGCTGAATACCTTCCAGAGCCATCGCCGCGACAACAGGCTTCTTTAATGGCCCTCTGTCTAAATCAGAAGCAGCAGCGTGTGCAGTCGTACTGCACTGACCCTGTCGTCATCCATTAGGCGCAGCGGCTTTGGAAACAGTGACTGGCTGTCTGCGCCATGCTGGGAAAACTCTCATTTGTGGGACTACGTTCATTCTCAGATGGATGCTGGTGTTTTGTAATGAAAATAGTGTTGGGACTGGCTTGGATGTTTGCAACTGGAAGAATGACTTCGAACCTCCAGAGATCAGCCGAATCAGGATTCTGACTGAGAAGACTATATAGGCAACGAAGTTGTTTACAACACATTTTGGGCTCTAACAGACAGCACAGCTGTAGATCCTCAAGACTGTAAGCTTGTTTCATACATCTCGCATGTGCAGCATGCTAGCATCTGCAGCATGTTAGCATCTGCAGCATAGAATGTTCACACAGAAAGCATTTGTGCTGCATAACACTGTATTTCTTTGATAATAGCTATGAATTTTAAAACGGTTATGGGGATTGTGGGCCATTTAAACTATTACAAACTTCATTTCATCATCATAAAATTAATTTGCATAAAGATTGGGACTACATTTACATCCAAATGATGAATAATGCACATGGAACCCAGTCTCCAAAGTGATAAGATATGAACTGCCTAAATTGTCTGGATTTAGTCAATTTACCAAATAGCCAGCATTGCTACTGGATATGTAAGACCTTTAAATAGTAGACTAAATAGTATAGACTAATAGTATAGACTAAATAGTATGTGATCTGCTCCACATTACAGCTTATTTAAACCAAGTTGCCCTCACAGGACTGTTTGCTTTGCATGTTGATCAACCAACCACAGTTCATTTTGTTTTACCTGCCATTCAGTGAAACAGATTATAATGAAATACATTATGCCTCAATAATAGAGTGCTGTCAAAAATAAGTTATGCAAATAATGCTGTGGGTGTCCTTGTGTCACGCATAAAATCAGCCAATTAGAACAAAGCTTGCCAGAATTAACCAGTTTTGCAATATGCATCAGGGGGTCAGTAAAGGGATTGTGGGAGGAATAAATATGTGCCGCTTATGCGCTACAAACACAATATGTGAAAAATGTGTAATTATTCAAATATACATCAGAATGCATCAGGTATACAGCCAGTGCCCACCCACATCAGCTCTTGGCTGTGACATTGGTTGACCCTCTTGACAATAACAAACATACCCTTTCATTTCAGATACATGAGCATTAGCTAACTTATAACACATATCATACATCAGGAAAATGGATCGTCCGTGTCTGCATTCCCATTCCCTCAGTTGTAAACAGCAATTCTGGCCTAGATAAGAAGGCCGAAGGTAATGGAGAGAAAATCCTTTTATAACTCGTCATGCTCCATACAGCTTCTAGATTAGGATTTCTGAATATAATCCTAATGAAAATCTGTGTTGGAAATTACTTTCTTAATCAGCTAATACTGTCGTCTGTGCCAGCTGCTTTAGTTCACCAACAGCTTGTGTTATCTTGCACACCTAACTTCTTTACAGCTTTCAAAATGTAACTAAGACCACATTGGTATTGGCTGGCAGTAATAGACTCAGCATTAAAAGGAGAAATCTTCTCATATGATGAACTGCTGAGTGCAAACTGTGTTCAGGTCTTTTGAGGATTGTAGCTGGTTTCTATTAATTATTGGGGTTTGAGTTTCTCTAACTTCAGTCCTAACTTTTACGGTTTAGAAAACAACATATAGAATGACCTACTTTGGAAACTGAAGGCTGTTTTTCTCTCAAGAAATTATGTGAAACATCTTCAATTTCCTCCCGCACAGAGTGCTCAAGTGTGGTTTTATGTGCTTCGATATTCCAATAACACTAACCTTTTTGTTCCACGCACAAAACACAAGAATTAAAAAACAGCCTTGAATGTGACAAGTTCCTTTATTTATTCCTATACAGAACGTTCATGTATAAATAGACAGGAAAAGATTCCTGGGCTGCCATATAAGTCCAACAGGCTGTCCAGTTTCATGTGAAAATCTTCCTGCGTATAAGATGACACATGTGTTTTGTACTCATCTCTTGATTGGTGGGATGAGTACCACCCCCTCCATTGCATTGGCCAGTCTTTGGATTTCAACTCTCATATTTTGCCTCAAACGTTCCAGCTGCCATTGCAGGATAAGTTCTCTGGCCCTTAACTCTCTCAAAGCCAACGGTGCTTGGAGCTTTCCAGCTGTCACTGTTAGGCCAGAGTCTTCTGTCTGGAACCTGTGAGATGGCTTGGTGGGTTGCGAATCCTGGAGACACAGCAGGAAGCCTCTTGATGTGATTGTGGAAGCGTTCGTGAGACGGAGGCCCTCCAAATAGCCTGCAACCTTCTCTTCCACCTCTATTCTCTGCCTATCAGAGAGCTTAGAGACCCCCCGATGACGCCCCTAATGAGTACGAGAGCAAAGTCTGAGAGAATCTCAACAGATTGGAATACCGATCAAACATCAAATGGATACTAATATCAAAAGGAGAGGTATTGAATTATACAGGATGATAAAGCAAGCTTGAGTATAAATATTGTTCTTTTGCAACACAAATAATACATTGAGAAATGATGGAAAGGAAATTTTTGCCTCACACATTCAGATTAAGACCAGCTTTAACCGTGATAGGCAGTCATTAGTCATAATAGGTTAGATCTGTAGCTGTTCCTTCAGTGAGTCTATCCATCTGTGTATCATAGAGACCACCTAATTATCCCTCAGACCCACCACATTTGATTTTCATACAATGAGGTACAATTTACTCAGCCAATGAGAGAATAACAGTGGTGAGATGACCTAGTTTTAATGAAATTCTTTTAGCTCTATCCTTTCTCATTATCAGGATATTAAAACACTTTTGAAGTCTGTTGAAAGAACATTTTTAGGGGAATACGGGAAGAAACTTCCAAAACAAACCACTTGTCATAAGAAATTAGAAAATACACAGAAACCTTAAAGAAGGATTAAGAAATAGGAAAGAAGGATGATGTGATAAACATTCCTCTGTTCCAAAACTATGTAGGCAGCATTTTAAGGCAACATAAGCATGCCCCATGGTGAAGGCTGTTCCAGAATGATTATGCTGTCCAAAACCAAACTCTAAAGCAATACTAGATGTATACTTTGTGGAGGTCAAAGATAAAAATAAATGGCAGACGAAGCGAGAGGATGGATAATTTTAAATATAATTCATTAGATACCAAAAATTATTGATAAAAAAAGTTAAATATGTGCCATGTATTTAATGCTTAGCGTATCATCATTAGCTAAGTGACATCCTAACCAAATCATTAAATGTGAGTCACAGAAATGATTAGCACAATTTGTTTAAAACACATTGTAATTTATGTAAAGCATTCTACAGTCAGTTATAAGGTTTAATTTATTTTAGGATGCTGCCTTAGAAGGCATCTTCCCAGAATTTAGAACAGAGCCCATGTGAATTCAGGAATGAGTTTACAGAGATTTTTGTTTTGTGATGCTCTAAGTTACGCTGTCAGCATCTTAAGTACCGAAACTGACAGAGCTTGAACTTCAGTGCTGAAATGAACTCGAAGTTTTGCAGCGAAATCCTGACCTTATTATAAGTTTAAGCCTTCCTGTCGGCACTCATGCAGGTGGATCTTATCTACTGACCGGTCATTACCTGTGAGGTGAGTGTGAGAGTGGACTGCTCTATTCTTCTGACCCTTAGTTCTGTCTGCAGCCTCAGCAACATCCTGTCAAGCTGTCTCACTGCCCTCTTGGCCTTGTCACTGTGGGGACACTTAAGAGTGACAGCCCGTTCCCCTTGTGGCCAATCGGCAGACTTTACATCGCACACATCAGTGAGGGAGCTGTCAATCACGCTGTCCTGCAGAAAGACAATGGCATGAGTATAAGAGGTCTTTCATGAAGCAGTTCTGAGATTGAGATGTATTGTGCTTATAAAGCCATGCCAGGTGCTTTCAGCTTTGCTAAATTAATTAGAAAGTTATTAGAAGACATCGCAGCAGGTGCACATTTAAAATCAAGACGTGCGCTCTTGACTTTATTTGTCCACAAGCATTTCTGTTTCACATCCAAGTTTTTCCAGGTTTGTCTTTAATGAACAATCATTTACCTCCACATAACGTTAACCATTTAATGAGATTTTAACATTTTCTCAAAAAAATGCTGCCTGCTTACATGAAGTTGCTAGTTTGTTGTGGTTTGTGATTCCTTGGGCCCTGCTACGAAGATGTGCTGAATGGTTTTAGGCATGTTGCTATGTGCTTCTGGTGATAGTCAAAAAAAGTGTCCATGATGTCCTGGTTCCTAAATATTTCCTTTGGTCTCTCCTGCATTGTATGCCTTCAGGGTTTCCCTCCATCATCTGCCTGCCATTTTTAGTCTGATCACTCAGAAAAGTAATAGCACACCTCTACACCTCTAGTACGAGTAATAAAGGCTGACTTGGCAAGCATCACTAATAACATTTTATTGTTCAAACATTAACATTAAATAAAAGCATTTCCTGACACTTATTAGACTTTCTCTCTGTGTTCTCTGCAGATGATCTGGTTCTTCCCAAGCTAAACATGCTCTGAACATCTCCACAAGATAATCAGTGCTTTAAGAACCTTTGCTAATCAACGGTACCTCAACCAATAGCTGAAGCTTAAGAGCTTCTTCAGTCACTCTTGTGTGGACAGTGCCAAGACAATCCTGTCCAAATAACACTTCATTCTCAACATGTTTGGCTTTCATCAAGCACTTTAGATTTCCCATTGACACCGCAGACCAATGTTTGTTTTTCATTCCTCGACTTCCTGCTTATTGGACTAGAGAAAGTTAGCCTGCTTTTTAAAGGCTGTGGATTGAATTTCTTAGTAAAGGTCTCTGAAAATTGAATTTACAGGGTTTAACGTATTTCTAGCCCAGTGTGCTAGAGGTCATTTTATTCTGTGAGAGTAATGCGCATTATCAGAGCTTCATAACACACTTTATGTGCATGTCTTATAATGACTTCAAAGATCAACATGAAAATCATGGAAGAAAATAGCGGACATTTGCATGCTCCGATGTGCTAGGAAAACACAGGCCTTGCTCCACTTGTTCCACAAGTTTCCCATGAGATCTCCTCTTTTACTAAAAGCAGTTAAAACATCCCCTTCTTTTACTTCTATATGCACACTCAGAGTGAAAAATCAAACTCCTGCCAAGTGCTCAGAATCCACTCCTGCTAGCCGGAGACTTCTTTACAACTTCATTTAAACTTGAACAGGTGCCAACATGAGTGAGAGCTCTTGTCTGGCAGATTCTGAGCCTGGGAGCGCCAGTGTATCACCGTGAGTGACAGCTCAAAGCTGGGTGAGGTTACCGGCGGCAGAGCAGCAGTCTGGCTCCCAAACAGCAGCTGGAGTAATATACATATTAGATTTGGAGACACTGGTTTTCGGACAGGAAAATGTGAGGCAAGCTAATTTGGTTGTTTTCTGATCTGCTGATGAACTGAGAATGCATAAATACCTGTGCTGATCAACCACCGAATGATGCAACAGCGTGTACAAAGAGAATATGAAATGAAGTAGTGTGTGTTCGAATTTCAAATTCATTGCTGCATGGAATATTACAAACAACAAAAAGTCTCGTTAAGCCAAACCTTTGACTTGGTATATGGTCTGGTGATTTTTGCAGCTTAAATTGTACAAGAACCACCCACTTAAGACAGGAATAGCCATCTGACTGACAGCAATAATAGTTTTGTTTTTATGTGACATATTAGATCACGACAACAAACATATGTGAAACATAAAGTGGTACAGCAATGGAAACAACTGCACAGTAAACACAGTAATACATCACAAAGTATGTAGAGGAAGTATGTTACCAAAGCCCATGTTGCCTAAAGTCATCCAATCAGGTTACTGCTTACTATATTGAGAAAGTGTGGTTTATGTAAAAAAAATACATCAGATAAAAAACGGAGGTGCATGGATGTTACTTCCATCGGACTATAACATACATACCATCCAGCACCAGAATAAAGGCTCTTGAAGTTTCCAATCCAGATATGCTTCCAAAATTTTGTTCAGCGTCTGTATTCGCTCCAGTTCCTACAACAAAAGCAGAACATAAGAAGTCATTACACGCAGTCTGGCTCTGTTGTTTTCAGAACAATTAAACCCACAGTGGCCCTACAGTGCAAGTACTGTTTTGTGCACACATGGCTGATGTTTTCATCTTTATTCAGGGGCCATTTTTTCCCTACAGAGGACCTGCTAAATACCTCACGTCTCTGCAGTTAGAGAGAAGTGCTCCAGGGACTGGAGGCTGATAACTCCTTAGTACCCCACACAGGCTGAAGGGCAATAGAAAGAGAGAGAGAGATCCCTGATCTGCCACTATCCTTCACAGAGCTTGAGAAGAGAGAGCTATTAGCATCTGCCTGGACTCATCCCGCATCCAGAGAATGAGACAGAGCACCCCACCCCCTGTGCTCACTTCTGCATTTTCTTTTACAAACATCACTCTGAGAAACAATTACCATCTGGATAGTGCTTAAGACAGATATTTTCATAGTGTCTTTGATTTAAAGTTAGAGTTCGAGTCATTTCTGTGAATCCGCTCTTTCAAATTGCATGTTTCAATGAATCAATTCAAAACACTGATTCAACGATTTGCTTGCATCATCCATCAGGTGTGTTATCAGAAGTTCCCCCACATGGGATTTTATTCGCTTTAAATTGTTTTCGTTAAAATATTTATGTTGGTAAATATTGCAGTTTAATGTGTTGTTATATGGCCGCATATAAATAAAAATGATTAAATATAATTCTATTTAGCTAGGAACATTGTGGAATACATAATTTGATTGTTTACAAGATTATAAACATATTTTTACTGTATTTACTTCATACATTTAACATTTAGCATCTGCAACAATGGTTGCTATGTCGAAATGATGGTTCCCCTGAATAAATACCCATAGTATATATAAGTATATACTATTCCTATAGTATAGCAATAGCCTTTTCTCTTGTTGTCTCCTCCTTGGAATTTTTCAATTATGTTGCACTTTTTCCTTTTCACTTTCTTTGGTACTTTTTCCTTTTCACAGCCCTTTGTTAGATGTCCGAATACTCTTACAAAGCCTCTAAAACGTAAGAAAAGGATGAAGGGAATGAGAGAGCGTATGCCTTTTGACTTTTAAGATCAAGATCCGCCCTCTTGACACAAGGATTTCCCACCCTGTCAATTTGTCGCACAACAACAGAGGTGGTTGGCTTACTAGAACCTTCTCCAGTAAAAGCCAGGGGATAAAAAATACATTGACAGCTGCGTACAATCATCCCACAATCAAAATGAGCTTGTTACCTAGCTTACGGCGGTTATTATCGAGCGCTGATCACCATATGCTCCGACTGCGGAAAGAGGCACTTGATGTACGCCTGAGGAATACAGATGCTAAATATCTCCCGGGAGAATCTAAATTAGTAAAGGTGTTACTTGTCATGTAATGACAATTATTGCAGGCTTAACTCATAACAATTCCTCGATAACCTTTAATGAGTAAACCCCGAGCCTTTGTGATCTCAATCCAATATTTCATTAAAATGTTCTTGCATTTTCAGGTCACCTTGTCAAGTGCAGTCGATGTTGTGTGGCTATGATGGAAACCAATGACGTCAGCCTGACAGGTAGCAGATGTGTTGATACTGGAGACAACCTGGGGGAAAGATTACAGACTACTGCTTTACATCCTGTATTTAGTTCTGTAGTCGTAAGTATTTGAAACTATTATACTGGTTGAGTGACTTGCCCTGTGAGCGAGTCTGGACCTCTCCTCCTGGGCTGTGAATAAGCTCTTCCACCGGAGCCTTAGTTTTCCATATTGCCACTGTAGTGTCTGCAGCACCTGGTCCTTCTTAAGCGTCTCTGTGGCTTCTCCTTCTGATCCATGTGTCACTACGTCGATCTGGCCAGGCATGATTCCCTGAAGAACCTTATGTGTCCACACATTAACAAGTCATTACATTCAACACTGTGTGTGCATCACTAACCTAATGGTGTTTTTGAAGCCAAAACATCTGCAGGGCTCAAACTATAATGAACCATTTAAAACTGGATTTTTTACATTTTCACTGCTAGGACACTCTGTGTGGATGCTTCCCAGACCAACAAAAGATCTCTCCCCCAAGTCTCTATATGATATTCTTGTCCAAAGATGTGGCTTGGGACAAAATCTGTCTGAGATTTTTCAGCCATTGCCAAATTGCCAGAATGCTTAGAAAAGTAATTGCACATCTCTCCTCAATAACAACACAATGCTTGCCTTAGCAAGCAGCACTAATAAAACAGACAAAACTAAGATTTAGAAAGCCTCCACTAGATTAAAGGTTTAGGACTTCACCAATTAGATTTTCAATAATGGATGAAACAACTTTAGAATTGATCCAAACACAAACAGGATTTTATTCATTCTGATCTATTTGTGATTTTGTTATTAGAAAGCCAATTGAATTAGTCCAGCCTGGAGTAAACAGAATCACAAGGTAATCATTTAGCTTACGTTAAGTCTAAAGCTAACATGGACCTAAAAATACAACATAGTGCTATTCTGCTCTCTGCTGGCTATATATTGAAGAGCAATTTATTAGCGCTTAACCTTTCCTTTGCAAAAATCTATCAGGAATTTCATTTATTTTCCAGAAGTAGAGTTCAATTATTCATTCTGTCTTGATTTTCATTACCATATTTATAAATCATACGGTCATATCATAACTGAACAAAACTTAAGATCTCACCTTTGGAGCAAATGAGAGCGTGTCTAACTGATGAACCTTCTCTGCCAGCAGGAGCTCCAGCAGATTCCCATTTGACAGTACCCAGCCGAAAGCTAGAAGCAGATCTCGACTCCCCACTTCTTCTATGTGACTAGGGGACTGAGACCCCACTACCCACTGGGCCCCATAACCACAGTGCCACAAAGCACTTTTTACAAACAGGAGCTGCGTGTCTGAAAGTGCAACAGTTAGATACAGTGGGCTATGCAAACAGTAACATATCAGTGGGCTATGCAAACAGTAACATATCACATATGGACTATAGTTATGAGCAGCGATAAATATGTTACCAAAGCCTTGGTCTTTAGAGTCCTGGCACGCACAATCCTGCACAAAGGCCCTCTGCAAGAGACAACTTAACAAACTCCACATGTCCACTACCTGAAAACAAACCAGCATGTTTATGAGCACACTTGGCAATTTAAGGTTCTCATTTATCAAGGTAATGAAAACACAACTTGCCTAAATCTAATTATTCAGGACATAAAAAATGAGCATTATATTAGCAGAGAGAGCGAGATCAGGGTCTCTTACACAAAAGTACTGCGACGGTACCATGTCCAAAACACTATGATAACTACGGTACTTTCATTTAACAACTAGGTATTGATTGTTGATATTAGTTATATTAGTTATCTATTTAACCTCGTTTGTTTGACGACAGTGTAGACTAATAACGTGAACTGTCTCTTTTATAACATCTGTAATTTCTAAATTTACAGGAAACACTGCATGCAATAGAACCCACTGCATCCTTTCTGTTAAATTTGGCTCTCCTGAAGGCATCCGCTGTTGGGACGGACTTGACGCTTAATCCAGAGAGAAGACTACAAAGAGACGCAATAACTTCCTTCACTTTAATACTCTTTTCGCGCTGCATTTTGCGTAACTTGAAGCTTGTTGACAGCGTTTATAGTCGTTAAGCAACAGGCACTTCCTGGTTGGACGACGATTTGATTAGTTACTGTTTTGGCGCGTTCTGTGATTGGCGTGAAAGACGTCCAATAAGAACACCACACTTCGATGACGTCACATTAAGCCGTACTATAACGAATTTATAGTTCATTCTTGAATTTATAAACATGTATGGAGAAATATTAGCAACAAAACTTTGACACATGATACAAAACAAATTAAATGTTTTATTTTTTTGTATATTTTATTATCTGCATTTGTTATACTTTATACTATTTTATACTAGATTTTTAATCTATATTATAAAATATAAAGAAAATACTCAAAAGACGGCATGTTATCCTACATATTAAAGGTATGGGAGAACTTAAAACTAACGTCTAAACAGAAAGTAGCCTTTAACATGGTCAATTAAATAAATAACATCCTTTCCACATAGCTTGTTAATATGTTACATTTGTAATAACTGAGGAGTGAAAGCTGAAAACAGGTACGTTCATGGTAAGTAATGCAAGTTGTGCTATGTGGAAAATAATGTGTGTATGCTGTTTTAAAAAACCTCCAGTGCCCTCTACTGTTACAACTAACTCACTGGGTTAAAAATCTAATGATGGGAATAATGAAATGACAACAATCTAATTACTCAAAAACTGCCAGGGGACAAAATTTTTTATTTTTCTTGTGATATATTTCATTAGATAAATCAATTCATAACATTTAGAAAAAGGCACAAAACGGATTTCTCATAAACATGCTTAAGATAAAAAAATACAAAATCATAACTGTAAAATTTTGTAATAACAAAATGTCTAATAATTTTAATTTAAACCTTTGTATTACAAAATTGATTATAGCATCACTGCCACAGTATGTACAAGCACAGTATTTAACTCAAACTTCATGTATTTAAATTACTTCATGGTGACATGTTTCAAAAATGGTTCTTCTTGCAAACCTGAAATTTAGTCCTTTTCGTGGTCATTAAGAGCATTTTAATTAGCTTTAAAATGAAGCCGTATTTGGCAGGGCACCAACACAAGCAAATGTCATACACTGGATGGTGCTAACCTGTCCAGACAATTGTGTACTTTCTTTAATGTCACAGGCTTTTATAAAGTCTTTTAGAATTGTACCATGTTATTGGTCACCCTAAAGAACACTGAAACCTACAAAATGTCACTTTTCTTTGGTGTTTAAAACACGGTGTAGTTAATTAGTACCTTCCATTCTGTACTTATACACAAGCCATAAATGATGATTTTATCTCTTCTTGTGCTAAATCTAAAAATAACATATCGACAGTATGTTTTTTTAAGTAGTGGTAAAATGTTGAAGAAAATGAATGTAGCTTTTTATCTTATACAAATACACAATAAAAAAATGAAAATA
>JAZGTI010013166.1:0-15085 GCA_036877585.1 Botia kubotai
AAATCGCACTAGTTAGATGCACAACACACACACACTGAATTACTTTGTGTAACATTGTGTAAACAGAGATGAATGATAAACTAAAGGCACACATTCCTGAGATGCATATGGACACCACACACACAAACTGTTCAGTCATTCATTCATTCATTCATCCATTCACCAGCAGTTACAGTAGAGTGAGACAGACCACACAGATATGGTTGCTTCTCCAGCTATGAATACTGTGTATGTGTTGCCATGTGTTGGCAACTTTTAACAAATAAACTCTTATAAAACAAGCTTGTCACATTCTCGCTAGTTTATTTAACTTCTTTACTAACAAAAATAAAAATTAACATTAGTTATGAACATTAGTTATTAGTAACGAAACAGGATGCATGCATAGATGTGTAGATACATACTCTGCCGGAGGATGGAAGGACAGACATTTGTAATTATCTGGACACGTACACATAAAGTACCAAAGCCTCTGAGATGGTGTAGCAAGAAAAGAATTCATAAACGTGTAATAAAAATATTTAAAATATGACCTCTACTTAGACTTAGGGTTTGATGTGAAGGTTTAAATCAATCAAATACACAGTAATGTTTAGTTTATATGAAAAGACCAGCAGCAACACGCAACTTATAGCACACATTTAGTACACACAGTAATTTTCCAGCATATTCTCAGGCACTCACCTGTCGTTCCTAACCCTGCGGCTCACCATCACACACAGATTTATGAGCAGAGAGCTATGCAAAATAAGACAGGCACTCTAGTCATTCAATGAATAAAAAGCATAAAAAATATCTTACAATGCTCAAAAATTACAATGTTCAAGGTTTGCTGCAAAGAGATTTTCAGTGATTTTCAGAGCTCACAGTAACTACAGTAAGCTTCTTACTGTAGGGGCAACAATAAGGTAATATTTTTTTAATAATGAAGCATGAACAAAATCAAGACTGCCAAAAAGACAAAACTGGATCCATATAATGTATTTTATTTTCAAGGGAACAATAGCTGTATGAATTCCATGGAAATCCATAAAACTTTCAACTGAATTCTACAACGAAGCTTCCATGTGTTCGATCCATGTGTTTTTTTTCATGTGATCGTTTTATAGCTCTAACAAAGCAAAAACAAAATTGTTTAAAGTACCCCCCAGAGCCTGCTTAAGTACGCAAACCTTGATTGTGAAATACTGTTCTATTCAATGTAATATTCTCCCCCAGAAGGAGGTCAGGCTGAAATGTCTTTAATCAGCTGGAATGTGTATAGAGAGCCTAGAGTTTTCAATAAGGCACACACATACACAGATAAGGACACATATAGACAAATACACACAACAACAAGGCAATTTCTATTTCCAGATGCCGTGCCAAGCTGCAGACAGTCTGGTTAATGCTGAGCCCTGCTGGGGCCTATAGTGGCAAGATTAAGCAAGATTACATCACTAATGCACCACCTAATACAGTCTTATAAAAACATTTACGATACACATGCCTAACACAGCACCAACTGTCCCACAGCTTGTCTTCCAGCTGAACGGACACTCAAGCCTTTAATGCCCAAGAGTGATGCCAGGGGCCACACCTGTCCCTCTCTGCCCCTCATCTATTGTGTTTAGACCATCCCAAACAGACAGTCAGCCGGCACATATGTACACACATGCAGTACACGTACATACAGAACTGCCACAGTTTGCTGGATATAAAGGCTGTATTATATACCTTTGTGTTCAATTCTGCCCTGAGGTCAACGTATATTAGCCAAGAACATTTAATATGTACAATTAATATTTAATATTTTAAACTAATAATATTTAATAGTAATATTTTAGGTTTCACATGACCATTTGTTATGTTGTGTAACTTTGTTTGTATGTGAAGGCCAAGTTGCTGACTGAGAAGACATTGTCATTGATATACAATTTAAACATTATATATTAGACAGAAGGTCATATGATGTGTTCAAAATCGTGACAGCATTCCCATGACGATTTCTGAATCCTGCTATTTATGAACCTTTCCCAAAAGTAGAGTTCCAGGATTGACAGGAAAGGAAGCGTTGTATTATAAATGTTACATGTAACAGAGTGTCAAATAATTTAATTTCATAAATCTAGGGAAATCCCGTTTTTCACAATATGGACTTTCACAAGTTCGCACTAACATGCAATCGCAAATGATCACTGATGCGTATTTGGCGTGCTGTCCGGGGGGAGGGCTCCGAGCTCGGAATTTGGCCCGAACCCAGAGTAGGTGATGGGGTGGCGGAGGGATGCTGTGAGACTGTCATGTGACGGAGGTGAGGGACGGCTATATATATGCGTCGTTGCGTACTGATTGGTTCGATTACATGACCGTGCTCCTCCCGAACTTAGTTAATAAAACTTCATTTAATGTAAAACATATGGCTCATATATGGGTTTTTATGCATAAATGTGTATGTCTGAGCATGGACTAACTGACAGTGATATAATGTTCAATATGCCAGCCAACATCACCTGTGTGCAAGAAACACAATAGATGGAATGCATCCAAATCAAGTCATTGCTGGGTTTCCTTGGGTCTCCAAGACACAATTAAGCACACAGCAACACTTATGAAGTCATAATTTATGAGTATGCAATTAATGATTAAAAAATTAAAAATACAATATCCTAATAGTTGGTACTGTTAAGGAACTATCATTTTGTCAAACTAGGGAGTTTTATAGAAGTGCCATCTCCCTGACTACAGTTGTTTGAATGTTTTTTGTTTCTATGTCTATAAGTATGCTGTTCAATGTCGGCTGTGTTCTGTGTGAACAAGCGTGGAATGTTCATTATCAAACTGTTGAGTTGTGTGTTCCTGTAGCTCGAAGCCTGTAGCTTTGGGTAAAGCATCTGCCAAATGCATAAAATGTAAATGTAAAATGGATGTACAATGTTACCTCTTACAAAAATTGTACCACTGTAAATTTTGCCAAAATAGCTTCTGCTAGGGTGTTTTTTGAGGTTGCCAGTTCACTGTTAGGTAGTTTCCATTGTGGTCTAGGTGGTTGCTAGACAATAGGTTACAGCTGGTCCCTATATCTGGTCCCCTAGTTTTCTCAATGAAGGGCATGATTTGAGATATTATTCATTTTAGTCGCATATATGGCGCTGAATGCATGCAAAGTGAATACTTGTTTGGTTATGTAGTGTTAACAATAATCGAACAATATTTATTTATGTTTAATTTGATGCCAGTGGAGATTTAAACCAAGTAACTATAGTATTATAGTGATGAGAAACATCTAGTATGGCATTTTTGTGGAATATATGGTTACCATGGTAATCTTTTGTGAGGGATACAAAAAAAATGTATATCAGCTTGTTTATGCCTGTTACCTACACAAAGAAGGGCCGAACACAGATAAACGATTGTTCTTATGAGAGAAAAAGCAGATCATTGTACAAGATTGAGAGCCATTTCACAGTTTCTAGGCACATCCACAGCCTGTACGTTTGTGCTGTATAAAAGTTCTCCTCACCTCAACGCTGTTTTCAAGTTCACTTCCAGGAGACAAAGACACTATTCTGCTGAGCAGAGGGGGGCAGAGGAAAGAGGGGGTGAAGAGAAAGACAGAGAACGTTCCACATCATTTGAGTTTGGAATTTTGTAAGAAGGTGCTACATAGCTCATAGCTACATAGCAAATATTTGTTGTTTCAGTAAGCATGACAACCAGTACAGAGGCCAGCAGCTTGATAATGAAATCTAACATTGAAACTGCTGCCTCAGTTTCTTACACACAACGTGATATGTTTGATTGTGCAAGGTTTCAAGATGCCACTCAATGTTTCTTTCTCTCTTGTTGTCTCTCGAATTTCACTGATGGCATGCTCCAGTGACATGTTGATTGACAACATCTCTTAGGTGAAACCAATGGCCAGAAATGGCAAAGAGAACTGAGCAAACACACATCACTCAATTATTAATCCTCTCTCTCTCTGTCTGTCTCTCTATCTTTCTCTCTCTCTAGGCTCTGCCTGGTGCACACAGACACACACCCACACAAAAACACCCAACCCTAAATTGTGTTTCACAGTGTGTGCCTTGGAAGCCATTGAACCACATATAAATTTTAAGCTAATTGTAAGGAAGGGATAATAGTTTATGCTATGACTTTGAAATAAAGTTCAGGATTAACATCAGTTTAGGAAATTAAGTGGAACTGTTATACTTAGACAGATCACCAAAAATGAAAGATATTTTCTCATTTAAATAAATCACAAATGCAGATTTCACTCACACATAAAACTACTCAAATACTCTTTCCAAGCACTTTGTGTAAATGTTCATGTTGCTGACACCCAATGATCACAAAAGTACCACTATTAAACTGTTCCCACCAATGGGAACATATACATGAATCACTGAGTGACTGATTCCTTTAAAGCTAAACCAATTTCTAGGATTCCAATATCTAGGATTAGTTTCACTTAAGAGAAATGAAGGTGGAAAAGATAGAGATGGACATATTCAGAGAGAAATGTCAACTAAGATGTATTTCTGCTGTGTGTGTGTTTATGTATGTAGGAAACTGATATAGTGATACAACAGGCATGAAATCTGATCATAGATCAATACTGGACTCTGCTCCACAGAGACTACAAACATCAGATAGTGGCTTGTGGAGTGGGGGGTGTCTTAATGCATTTGGCTTGGTACATTGGAGGACGTGCCCACATACACTCAGCCAAGTTCTTAAAAGCAAATTTTCTGCTTTGGCTAATGGCCAAAAATGGTGCAATGGTATAACTTTGACATTGTTATAAGGAATCACAATTAGAAGCATAAAAAGAATAGAAACTCTAAAAAAGTATTTAGAAAAAAAATAAAGTAAAGATTTTTTATTTGATTCCAAAATCAACATGACTTACATTCTGCCTCCTTAGTTAATTCAACCATTGTGGGCCAAACCAAACATTGTGCTTGATACCATTTGGGCTAATGTCATATGTCATTAATTATTTATCAGTACTTCACCAGATTGAAGGCAAACCAGAACGTACATATTAGACAGGAGAGGCATGATTAGCTGTAATCATTAAACACTTAGTGTCAGGGTAAGATATGATGGTGGCTTTTTGTATCAACCTTCAAAACCAAAATCAATTACATAAGTGGACATACAGCAATAAGTGTGTCATGGGATTCGTTAAATGGCCAGAAGTGTGTGTGTTATGAAAATGGTGGATGGTTGTCTAATCACGCATATGCCAATAATCATCTGTCAACAGGAGCAGCATGTAACAGCTATATGACAGGAATATTCTTATATTATATTAATATTCTTATATTAAAAGTTGTGTTATTGTGTTTAATATGTAATTGTGTTTAATGTTATTTATTTATTATAAATCAAATATTAAAAAGGATTATTAAAAGATTTCTATTAGAACAGCTTTGACCATTCGATAATGTTATAATATCGTTCTCAAAGGTAGCCCACCCGGTTTGTCAGTTTACACGACTTTTGGCTTAAACATCAACAGCCAAACTAACATAGACCTCTTTAACCAAACCTTCCTGAAACCATCTCATTAAATGTTCTGGCTATGGTTTGCTTTAAGCAAGTGGTGTGGTTCTCAAATAATGCACATTAGAAATGCAAAGAACTCCACACTTGTGTAATTCTACAAACACTTTTAGCCATTGCAAGTACACTTGGCTTAATAAAGCAGTGCAAATGGACAGTAGACTGTAACTAAGGTGGACCAAAACAAGATGGGTTCATTTCCATGGTAAGGGGCAGTGTGAAAGCAAAGAGAACTGGGCTTTCATTCACTCAACTTTCACAAGTGAAACCTTTAGTGTGTGTGACAGCCGAGCTTGGTTTATGAGTTCTGGGTACAGGTTATGGTTAGCTGGGTCCAGTATGGTTAGCAGTTGATATTAAAGCAATCCAGCCTAATTTTATTCCAGCTCAAATTCTTTGCATTTTCGGCAATGTTAAAAAAGTAAATAGCGCTTTCCCTGTTTTTATCTTATTTTCGGTTTGTCTTTTATGAGTTTGGTTCTTTAAAGGAGAACCCAAGTGTAAAAACACCTTAAAACACAATGACCCCATTTCACTGGTTACTGGTTTCTGAGAAATGTCACACTATATTATAAACTATTAGAAGCAGTCCTGAAGGTTATTGACTCAGTAAATGTCTATGGTTCTTCATCTCAGGATATGTACATCCTTGTATCTTATACCACAAAGACAGCACCAAAACTCCAGCCTGTAAATACCTGTAAATGTAAAAGTGTGCGCGTAGAACGAGAGAGTGTGAGAACGAGAGACAGATTTACACTTTGAGGTGGGGGTCTGTAGAACGTGCCTGCCACCTTATGCAGGATTAAATGGTGTGGAACAGGGTTGGTGCAGAGCAACAGATTGTTGGGCACCTGTGCAAACAGCACAGCCCATCTGAGCTCAGTAACTCGCTGCTGCGTAATAGCTATCGATCATTCCACTTCACCAGACACCAACCCCCCCTCCCACACACACGCGCCATAGTTAGGACTCTGACACAGACTGGCAGTTAAAACAAAAATCAAACAGACCCTCTGAATTACACACAGGCAGGAGGTGGGACGCCAGTCTGTCAGATTTAGGCCCAAATGAGTGTCTGGATCTTGACTGGACTTTTCCAGTCCAGAGTGCCTATACTCTAAAGAGAGAGAGGTAATGGTAGCCAGGGCGGAGGAGGTCAGGTTGAAAGAACCTTCACCTGTAAGCAGACAAATTGGAAAGGGGCCAGTCGTGGAGGTTGTCAAATTTGGATGTGAGCATTTGGCAGCCTCATAAAGCTCCACATTGAGGCCAAGAGAGCCTGTTGTGTGTGTGCACGCATTTTAAATAGGCCTGTTGAAGTTTAACATGCTGCAAACGTGAGGGTGTGGGGGACTTCACGTAAATACTAGTGGACACATTCTATTTCATGAAAATATTAGCAAGACATATAACAGACTTTTCAGGACACAGACATATAAGCTCAGAACTGACATTAAGCACTCTGTGGAGAATGTATACTTAAGTCTATGTGGCAAAAGAGATGCAAAGATTAGACCTCTAATGCTGCCAGAAATTTCCACTTTTTTGGTAGTAACTGACAGGCATTTAACAGGTATGACAGTGACTGCTCTATTACTAAGACTTCTAATTGCCCCTCCCATATCCTTGAGATTCTGATGTCATGAAGCATTTTTACAGCATAAGTTACAGCGCAATGAATACTACTAGAGCGAAACGCAATCATTGAGGAACTAAATTCGACAGTGTAAATTTGAGCTGCAATTAATCAAGATGTTTTAACAACAATTAATTGGCAGCGCTAATAAACTCAGAACGGGTACTCCTGCTAACCTCCCTCTCTCCCCCTGGGAGACTTCAGGAAATTACAGTCTGTTTTATGGCTTTATTAATTAAAAAAGCCTGCTGAGATAACTCCCAACGTGTCACCAAACAGAGATGAACGGCAGCTTGCAGACGTTTCGCACAAACGTTTTCTCGACCTATCAGAGAAGGGCACATGCAGATGGAAGAAAAGTTCTACTGACAGACAATATTGATAATGTAACTCCGCTGTCTGTGGCTATAAAGAGACATAAAACTGACAAGGTGTAGCGCCCACATCTCCTTAAATTCACACACACCAATGACAAAATGATTTGGCACAATATTTCAACCTTTTATGTCTCATCATTAATCAGTGATAAAAGGCTGGTCTGACATTTAAATCTGTTTTTTACAATATCCTACTGACATTGAAAATTATAAGTATAAGTCTTCGGAATCCATTTTGAGATCTAAAATATGATAGAGAACATATGTTCATGTTTAAAACACTCCATATGTCAGATCATAATTTAACCAGCACGGAGGAGTCTGCAGGGTCTATAAGCTATGAAAAGAAATGTACTCATGGCCGCACTTGATTTTCATTTTAGTACTTCAAAAAAAGGATGATCAACTGTCTGGACAAAATAACTCACTTCCAGATGAAGCTCTAAACGCAGTAAGGAGCGATCCACTGAGGTAATGCTGACCTTTAGTTGCAGTGATACTGTTTCAGATCTTGCTAAAAATGGCACCACCATTAATGCACTATAATTGGTCTGTTTTAAAAGGGTCAGTCGACTGCAGGGGTCTTTTGTAAGTTATGCTTTAGGGGATCGCAAAACATTCAAATTTAACAAATAAAATAGCTGATTGAGGAGGTGACGAGAAGACACCAGATAGCAAATCTATTAATGTCATCACTGATTAAACCCACTGCTTATCACTTAATAAAATAATAACATTGTTGAGTGTTCTTAAAAGTTTTGTGTATATATATATATAAATAGTCCACGCGTGGTTTAAGTTGATTCTAAATTTTACCTAAATTTCGAATTCTTGATAAATCACAACTTCTGCGTTAAACTCTCACAATGCAGGTTATTCTGCACAAATACGTGCATAAACTCAGTAAGTGAATGAGACCCATTGTAAGCACAATAAGTGGCCTCCCAGTTCAAATACAATTTCAATGTTGTTTGTGTTAATAAAGCAGATTTGGCATAACCAATGCACAATGTTTTCTTCCAACAGCCCATGTCATTACACTCAGTTCAGGGTCATGGCTATAGTCAGCACAGAGGTTTGTTTTAACTGGGTGGAGGTGGCACGCCACTTTGTGTGATACGGAACATTTGTCCCTTAACATAAACAATGGCAGTACTTTGACAGGCTGAATAAGGTTAAACTGAGGCGCTAATTTCAGCCGCAGGGCATGCTTAATTTATTCGTATTTGAAACCCCTTTTCCCAAGTCAATCACTTATTCAATCCTAATTAACATGTGGAGCTGTCAGTGTTTGTACGTCTGTCACTGGGTTCGTGTAATGTGGGTTATTGGGGTTGGTCACACACATAAGTCTGCTAAGTAAATAGAAACAAATTTGTCCATCAGTCAAAAGTCAATGACAGTGATGACAAGTAGTTAAAGACTAATATAGACTAATATATAGTTTGTATATTTGCTACAAAACCTGGGAGGTTTTTTAATACAACATTTTTGCATTTTCTGGAAATAGGATTACAGATGCACTGTGCACAGTGAGACAAAGAAATCACCTAGTCTGTCTTTAAATATGCCGTCAAAGCACTGGTAAAATTATTTATATGCGGAGTAAAATCAGAGTAAAAAGTAAAAGTTGTATTCTGTCACATTTCACAGCACAACAAAAACTAATCTTGCATAGAAACTAATCTTGCATAGCCAAATTTTCATATATTTGGGCAGAGAATGGCTCAAGACTGATATTTACAGAGGAAACATTCAAAATATTGTAAAAAAATAAAGCAGAATTCAGATGATTGCAAGCTCACCCACTGGCTGGCCAATAAACCTGACAACACTTACAGCTTTGTGGAAGTGTACACTTAATATGCTGTGTTGTCCGCTGTCACTTGTTGATAGAGACGTGATACAGAGAGTAGGGTTGGCATATCTTCACATGCTCAATGGAGCTCTGTGCTACATACAGAGAAACAGCTGTTCAGTCTCTCCATAACGGCACTTTTAATTATGTGTAACCTACAAAGAGGAGAGACCAGGCAAGACCTCAGCACACCACACTCAGTTTTCTCAATAACACAACAATAAATGATTTTAGAATTTAAATGAGTGAGCTGGAACAACAAATAAATCTTGGGATCAAAATTTGGTGCGATATTTTCACAACTGCATTCCTATTATTATTTTTGAGTTGTGGATAAAGGCTATAAAGACAAAAAATACCATCCACGAGGACACAGCTGGCTGAGAAAACAACTCGTGGAGAAACCTTGCTATTTTTTTCTCTGTCACAGCTGAAACAACAGCAGTTCTTGGAGGGGAAAGCCTTTGTGTTATTGGTAATCATTCTGACTCCCGGCCAAGCAAAAGAAACTGAGCCATGCGTCATAGTTTCAGCCTACAACCTCTCAACCTACACACCAGCGGCAATCTGCCCTAGAGCAGAACCGTGAGCCCAGAAACACTCCAGAGAATTGATTCTCTTTGCATTTGACTAAAGAGAGGTTATTCAGTTAAACATGTTGTTTCGGCACACAACTTGACATTTCAAAATGTGTTCTTGTGAGGTGCCTTTGTGCACTAGGGCTACAAAACTGAGTTTGAATAGCTGCCAACAAATGTTTGAGGCAAGTGTATGAATATGTTATTGTGTAAAAAGGATGCGGGTTGGTGGTGTGTCCACGCTATGTGATGGGGAGCGCTCAGGAAATTCACTCCTCTCACGTGGGCACTGGGATTTTCTGGAAAGAACAGTGCAAAACAATGGAGTTCCACTGAAACTGTTTTCACGGCAACGGATTTCCTGTCCTGCAGTTGTAGTAAGGGATAGCCATACACAGATTGTATCTGAGAGTGACTGTGTGTGTGTGTGTGTGTGTGTGTGTGTGTGTGTGAGAGAAAGAGATAAAGAAACTAATACAAGGCTAGTGAATGTCTAAAAACACAAACAACATTCTATTTTGATCATAAACAGCCTCTGATGATGGAAAGAAGAACACAGAAAAGTGTAGGTGGCAAACAGGAATGGAGAAAGAGGAAGAGAGCTCTAATTCCCTTTAATGTGAGTCAATATTCACAATGGCATGGGTCACACCCCCACGTGTGTTGGCTTAATTCAGTTGCTGAGTAAAAGAACAGAATCATAACAGTGTGCGTGTGTCTAATATGTGCATTTAAGGAATGAAAATTCTGTCATCTTTTACTCGTTGTTCCTAACCTGCACCATTCCTCTGTGAAACACAAACATGTTTAGCAGAATGCTGATGCTGCTCACATTGGACAGAAATATCTGAAAAATACAAAAATGTAATATATATATATATATATATATATATATACACCTCACACAGAGTTACTTTAGTTATGAATACTTACAGGGACAGAATTGTCATTTTTGTGCTAACTTTTATAATAACTGCATGAATTAACAACCCCTTTTGTTGCACTGAAACTTGGACTAAGTGTTATGTAAATAAAGATTTTAATACATCATAAACTCAAACAACCATTTCAGGGAAGCCACAAAACATTGGACATCACATAATAACAACCAAACCATACAAACCACATTCCCTCCTTCCGCACATGGCAGAAGGAAATGTTATCGTATTCCCACATTAGCTCAGCTAGTGTCTCATACAGCTGCCAACTATGTGGTGGGCACTCGATGACTGGCAGAGTTAAGCTGTGGGTCAGCAGGAGTATTTTCTCAACCCCTGATGCAGAAGTACAATAAATACCCCAAACAAACCAGTCCAAGGATTTCCAACCACTGACCACCATATGTCCGCCTTCAGAACAGTAAATTTGTTTTTTTTGGAACAAACTGTTCTAACCTTCTAATGATCAGGAGAATTAACTACAGGAAGCAGACAACAAATGTATGCCATAAACAATTTATATTGAATTTATATTCACAATTATAACAAACATGCATTTCAAAATATCTCTGCCTGTGCCACAATGGCATGTGTTATAAAAAACACAGAAAAACAACAAAAAACAAAAATACAAGTGATGTAACAGAAACTTTAAGCGCAGCAGAAATTAAGGAATGACAGAGAAAAAAGGCAGGAACTCAAAAGACTAGGTTTTAAAAAAGTGTTTTCCAAAACTGGTTTAGATTAGCTGTTAAGTTTGATATTGAAGAATTAATGAAGATTTCTGTTTATTCTCAAGTGAGTTAACTTAAACCTCATGCCTTTATTTTACAAAAGGTAAAAATGTGTATGTGAGTGATACTTTCTGGTGCAAACCTCACGCACTGTTGTGGGTACGTGGCAGGGAGTTGCTATTGGGTTGCTATTTTGCTATGCAAAATAATTGTTAGGTTGTCTGTGATATTCACTTATTCATTAGGTTCCTTCTTCAATGTAAGTTTATGGAATTTTCACCCGTTTTATCATCTACCAGGTGAAAAGCGTAAGTCTACTAGCTTAGAAAAGAAGTAGCGCACATATCCTTAACAAACCACATAATTTGACGTGTCATTCACATGTGTAGCAAAAAATGGTTAGGAACAATAACTAAACTTAATTTTGAGCAATAAGACCAGCATCACAATTATTGGACAAAGAAAATTACTGGGGCATAAAGAGCCAATATTCTGTTCACAAAAACCTCTACGACCCCCAAAAAGGCTGCCTGTCCTCTGTATTCTTTCACTGTGTCCAGTTAGCGCCAGTACTCTGATTTACACAGACTCTGAGGCAGGAGACGGCCGTTAAGATTGCTGTGGAGCCCTGACAATAGTCTTGGATATGACAGGATTACTCTACGACCTTTGACCACCCCTCCATTAGAACTCTAGTGATTTCTGATCATGGGCTCGAAGGCAATGAACTACAGAACACTAATTACAGATACAAAGTGACAGTCCAGGGACCACAATGGGCTTTTATGAGAGATTAGACAGACTGGTATTAAAAGAGGCTTGGTTGCAGGGCAAGGGAGATGACCAGACAGCTGTCCAGATGATGACCAGAGCTCACCCTCATATTGTCCCAAGCTCTGCTCATCTTAAATATATGATTTACAAACTAAAACATAAGGCAATTCTTTAAGGAAAACCAGACTAATTTTTAAAGAAAGCCAACATAACTTACTTCCATGTGGAACAGTCCAGCATATGTTTAAATAGTTATCCAGAGTGAAGCTGATGCATAAACCCTTCTTTTATTTCTTTTGTTTATTATAAGATAAACATTAGAATTACAAACAGGTATAACCGAGAACAGAGCTGAGATTCATTATATGTGGATGGACAGTTTTGGTTGAACAAAAATTCCCTATTTTAGTACAGGTAATGGAAAACATGGCTGTATTTAGATTATGAAGCAAATACAGCCTTTAACAAAAACAAAACCTTCTAACTTGATTAATAACGCAGCAAATTACAGCTGAGTGAGCATGTATGTTTGTATGAATTAAGAGCAGTGTTCAGTTTTCACTGTTTCAGCATGTGGCGGATGACAATGTGGCGGTCAGAGGCTAAGTTACTGCGACTAATGACAGCCCACGTCAAAGAAAACACACCCTGCACAGCCCACGGATATCTGATAGCATATTAAAGATTATAGTATACAGACTAATGTAAAATAATATATATAATAAAATATATAATAATATATATAATAATAAAATCATTGCTTTTTCATGGTAGTGAGGTTAACAGTGAAGCAGCGGGTATATTGTGCGTATGTGTGTGAAGTGCAGAAGGAGTGGAGGGGTATATAATACATTGCAATACATTCCTGGACAGCTGACCAGCAGCCCAGTGCCGGGACCCCCTCGCAGATGGCCTGCCAGCCCATAGTCGACACATTTGTCGTAACTACATTCTGTCAGCTATTGGTGCAACGTTAAGTCAACTGCTCTTGAAAGGGAACTCTGCTATCAACAACACCCACCAGTCTCATCTGGTTCATTTGTCTTTGTAACATTCACATGATCCGCTGCTGCTGCAGTGTCACATGAAGTGGCAGTAGCTTCAAGTGCCAAAACATTAAAAAGTGTATTTTGAGATTGCTTTCATTTCATATCTCATATGAGAATGACCGCCAAGCAACTGTGTTGTTGTTTCTTAGTAGGTGACATCAGATCCAGGTCACAGGCCATGGAAGCCCCAGTGGTCCAAAAATCAGTGCTTCTCAACATAGAGAGGGTGAATTTATGAAAACAAGTATGAAATCTGTCACAAAATGATGATATTACATAGCCTTGCACTTAAAGCAGGTATACTGAAATCCTTGACTTTTCCTAATGAGTACATGACGTAAATCTGCGTATCGCGTATACTACACCACTGATCTGTACCTGTAAAAAAGCCAGCATGTGAATAAAAGGAGCTAAAATGGAAAGAGGCTGTGAGAAACCGGGTTCTCAAAGCAAGCTGTCATGTTTCTGTCTGGTCTGTGCTGCCCAAACAAGTTACTGTCAAGTACAAAAACAAAGATGATTCCTCTGTTATAACTTTGGACATCCCCTGCTGCCTCCATCAGTGATGCTGTGGTGATCAGAAAGAGGATGCATCACTCTTGAATATGGCTGTGACCTTTAACACAATAAAACCCTCATCTGACCTTTGCAAAGTTTTTTTAAAAATCCCAAAAAAAAATTTTTTATAAACCTTACAGTAAATTTTTATACAGGGGAAACACATTTGGTGAATTATTTCATTGATTGAACCATTATTTTGTATGCGTTAATTAAACTACAAAAATTAGACAAAAAATCCATTAAATACCGTAAATCCATTTAAGTTTAGAATAAATTCAAGTAAAAAAGCTTAAAACAGGACACTTGCTCTTAGTTTATTAAGTAATTTTGTTTATTTAGCGTTATCAGAAAGTAAAATAAATACGTCAAATGAACGTGGTTGTATCTATTTAAGTACACATTTTGTATTCAGTGTAGCTCAATGTCATGTTTACGTGCTCTAGCGCTCGAGCTGCGGCAACGAAATAAAATATACCAGGGACCGTCGGTAATTTCTGATTAAAATTTAAAAACGTAGTCTGTCCTGTAAATATACTTGACATGAGATACAATATTTTTTTATTTATGGTATTTCCCAACATATAGATAAATCAGGCTGTTATTATTCAGAAATTCAAGACAACAAAGTAACATACAAACGTTCACTTACACAATAAATGTAAAGCAAACATTAAAGTATACTCTTGATATTAAGACAAGAGTAAGACGCACATTTACTTAAAGAAGTACGTTTAATGTAAATATCTCAAATAATTTGTCAATTTCGTTAATGTTGGTTAACAGTTTGTTAACAGAAGTCACGTTGAGGGACTACGTCGTGGACTAACGGTGACGTTTATTTTATTGTACGTACTTTTTAGAGGATCTCTAGGAACTGTCACGGAGACGGTCGATGAACCTTGTGGCATGCTGTCACTCCACAATATGATACGCCCATCTTCAAAACGATTGGCTGAAAGAGTATCACTAGAGCAAATGCACTTTGCCATTAAACAGCAGTATATTGCCGTGTTTTTTGAGTATT
>JAZGTI010013167.1:0-15084 GCA_036877585.1 Botia kubotai
TTAGCTGACGCTTTTATCCAAAGCGACTTACAAATGAGGACAAGGAAGCAACTTAAATTACAATAAGAGGCAACAGTGAATAAGTGCTATAGACAAGTCTCAGGCATTTCAACACAGTATAAGAAGTTTTTATTTTTATTTTTTTCAAGAAGTAGAAGTGGGGGTGTGTTGGGGGTGTGTTCTTCAATGATCTGGAGATAAATACATTGAGTCTAATGTGATTCACTATAGTGAAGAATGACAATTAAAAGAATTTAAAAGTGAAAGATGAGCACATGACAGTAATGTAAGAACTGGAGATTAAAATGTGCTTCATTGTCATGAAATAAAATCACAGTGCATGATAATCTTAATGGTCCTGAAAACCATCAGTTCTTATTTCCTTTTGTTTTGATGGATATGTTCTCACTGTATGAAGAACGATGATATGCAAACACACCCTCTCTCTCTCTCTCTCTCTCTGTCTCTCTGTCTGAAGGCATCAGACAGTGAGTTTCATTCACTATTCAGAGTTCTGCTCCTGAAACTCGCTCTGCACGTGATCTGAGGAAACGCTTAAACTGCTGCAGGAGTTGTGCTCCTAAAGCCCATGAATTACTCCCCCTCAAGGCATCCTATGTGTATATGACTTTCAGCCAAACATACTGGAGTTATATATGATATCCTGCCTCTTCCCAGCTTTAAAATGGCAGTGAATAGTGCCCGAGATTTTAAAGCTCCAAAAAGCACATTTATCCATCATAATAGTAAGTTTGTTAATAAATGCCTTCCGAAGTGAAACGCTTTGGGAAAAAGGAATATTTAGTGTGTTTAGTGATGGATATGGAGCGTTTGTATGGAAACCTATCTGTATGAATGAGTACAGCCAACATGGCGGCACACGGGCTCCACCTCAGTAACTTTGAATCTCACTGGTTGTGTGTTGTAATGAAACACGCCGTCACTAGATGAGTTCACTCCATCAGTTCACCCAGTTTTGCTTGAACTGTTCCTTTAATTACTGCTGAATCCACAGAAGAGTGATCAGCATTTGCCTTCAGGGTGACATTTGAACAGCAAATGTACTGACAGTGAGCACAGACATGATCTGGACCCTGCATCATATCGCCGTGTCAAAACAGCATATCAAAGCTTTGTGCCATTTATGTAAATAGAGTACACACTTCTCAAGAAACAATCACAACGGCTTTGTTTGAAATGATAAAAAGACTGTATTTCAACACTTTATGATCATTCAGATATTTATTAAAGACATTCAGATATTTTCAAGTGTTTAATCACATTTCAGGGTCACTGTAAATACTGTATAAGCAACGGTAATGATGGATCCTGAAATACTGTTAGTGACGTGATAAACCTCGAACCCTGAATGTTAAACTTCATGTCACTGTTCACCATAGCAACTGCATAGCATCCACTCAGACACCTTAGGCACCACTTAGTAACGCCCTGGCAACTGAATAAGTTAATGGAAAACATTGTTAATATCTTTCTTGATACGCTGTTGATGTGTTTGTCAGGAGAATAACTCTCTGCTTCATCCTGTGATTGTGCAGTGGTCAGTTTCTCATACACAGTATTAAAGAAAATCTGCTGTGGATTTAAATGTCTGGCTGGTAAATAGTTGAAATGTTCCTTTATACAGATGATTGACATCTTGATGCTACAGCACAAAACTGCTCATTGTTTCCTCATTAATATTTAGTCAAAACAAGTTTGTCACTTTAGTGAGATAGACATCAGTTTCAAAGGTTTGATTTATTTTCTGTTTCGATTATTGTTGCATGGTGATTTTCTCCATGTATTTGAAGAGTGTTTAATCTCTTTTTGTATTTCCAAGCATTTAGATGTTGAAACGGAATCAGTTTTCATGACAGTTTTGGCCAGCAAATGATATTCAAGAGGCATTTGGAGCTGATATGAAGCACCTGATTTGAGCAGAATCAGAGCTCTCATGAGTACAGCTTCACACATTCATCTCAAACAGATGGACACTGTGTAAGTGTGAGTGTGGGGCTGTAATGGTCTGTGTGCTTCTCTCACTGTTGTGTGCATTAGGGCTTCTCCTCTGCCTCTCAGCTTCATTACGCTTTCAATTCACTCACCGCTAACTTCTTCATGTATTACCTCCAGATTTCCAGAGAGATTTTGCTCCACCATGATGGAACGTTTCACAAATATTAAAGAACTGTGAGGAAAACAAACAAACACCAACATCAATTTATTAGAAATACTTTTCTTTGTACATTTTTACTCTTGTTCTCCTAAGAACAAGGAAAACGGCCAATTTGTGTGGAAAATTACTGATGGCTAGTTTGCCTGATTTTGTAAGTCTGTTTTCATCTAAGATTCATATGAAAGGGAAGAAAATAATATTTCTAAACGGATCTGATTTATTGCTTATCACGTCAGCTAAAATGAAAGTTGTTTCTGAGGAGCAAGTGAGATATTAAACAGACAAACATTATTTCCATTGAAATAAGATGATGAATCAATAAGACCATGTGACATATATTCCTCCAATCAGGAACAGTAAAGGCCTGTTAATAACCATACCTGTATTAGTGTCCGGACCAAAAGATGATGAAACGTTTATAAGTGTGTGCTGCAGTTTCACAACCACAAAGACAGACGTTGACGACCTGCTGTTGTCTTGCATTTCACAGAGAACGAGGAAACAGACGCATGACCCTTCAATGAGAAGAGCTGAGAGAACCTGTGAAATGAATGACACGTTTCATTGTTCCTGCAGCTCAGGCTGAGATCATTAGCAGCTCAAGAGGATGTGGGTTTGTTTCCAGGGAACACATGTACTGACACAATGTGTTACTGTACTGTACTGTAAGTTGCTTTGGATAAAAGTGTTTACCAGACGCATAAATGTAGTTCAAATGTTTTTTAAATGGTTCATCAGCTTTAATTCTAAAAGTGATCTCGATGATTTCGCTTCTTTGATTCATTATCATTATAGTTGTGGCTAGACCTCTTTACTCTCTTAAATTTAGAATGATTTGAAAAAGGTATAATCATTGTAACCGCTTACTGTGAACTATTTTATGTTTGTATCTCATCTTGTCTGTTATTCTCCTAAAGAAACCTCATATTTTCTGCTGCGGGTGGTTAATCTACTCTTCAGTTTTCAATACTCTGAAACAGAAGCACATGGCTGATTGTAACCCTGTGTGCATGTGTGTTTGTGTGTGTGTGTGTGTGTGTGTGGTATATATAGATGTGTTATTAGCTTCATGTTCACACTGAGTCAGATGACGTCAGGATGGTTGAGGAATACACACAGCAGCAAGAGCAGCAGGAACAGATACTGGAGGTGAAGAATGAAATGAATGAGAGAGAAAGTCTTGACTGTCTCTAACATCAGTCCTGCTGCACTCAAACTAAGTTTAGGATTGAGAGATATTTCTCTTCCTGGTTGTTCAGCTCCTTAAATCTGATACAGACTTCATTAATTAAGTCTAAAACTGAAGAAGATACCACAACAAGCAGCACTGACTGTCCTCTACAGGCATATCATACCGAAATTTCTGTCTGTCAGCTTTTATCTGTTCGAGCTGCTGCGCTTCAGCTTGCTTGTTCTCCAGTAAGATACTTGAGGCTAGTGAGTGTAGATAAACTTTCTGTACAGAACACACAGTGTGTGTTAAATATGTCACAACTGACATTGACTCAGCAACACCTTCAGCTGTGACTTACCATACAGCACAGCCTCTTGTAACCTACTGCTTATCTCTCTCTCCCTCCTCCCTCTCCCTCTCTCTCTCTCTCTCTCTCTCTCTCTCTCTCATTATCCTTTGTGAACATTACAAAAATGTGGAAATGTGCTTTATTATAATGAAAGTGTTAATAATTAAAATTCTTAATGTTCTTTAAAGTAAGCTTAGTTTTTTAATGCAAAATGTAATTTTTCCCCTCTGACCTGAGATTCTTCCTCTAGTGTTTGGAGGGCAGCTCTAGTGTACTTTTATATCAAGCTGTTCTGCTTCCCTGAAGGATGAAAGCAGACTTTTGAGATGTGCTCTTGTTAGGCAGCATTTATTAAGGGAGTGTGAGGTTTGAAATGATTTGTGTTGGGGAGGAGTGAAGCAGTAAACATGATTGAAACGGTGAATATCAGAATCACCACACTGATGCTTCTGCTCTGTGCTGGGATAATTGTTAATACATGACACAGCTTGTTAAGTGGTTGGATATTAATGGTTCTGTCCATTGTTTCTTAATGAGTTAATACTTTGTGTGAAAGTTTAGATAATACTTATCATAATTACTGACTTTAAAATTAATCATTATGTCAAAAACATTTACAAGACAGATTTCCCACAAAACCTGTTAAGAGATCTGTTCATATTTACTCATTTACCATAGAAAACAACAGATCATGAAGAAGAACAGAGCATGTCTGTTAGGCTCTTACAAAGATTAAAAAGAGAGAGAACTGTTTCTTTAAACCTGTAGAAAATGACAATTTCCTTCTGCGCTGGTTAGGTTACACTGTGTGTATCGACAGCATTGTAATAGTGTAGAGAAATCATTGCTCCTGAGTTATTAGAAGATCATTTAAGAGCCTCAACACCTCATCACATCCAGAAGTGACCTCGACAGGTCCATCAGGAGGGAACAGAATTCACCGCAGGGTTACAGAACCAACCAGAGATTTAGAAACTGCTTTCTTTTATTTGCTGTTCTGTTTCAGCACAGCTGAAGTATGTCACATTTTTCTGTGTTAATGTAATTTTCATGTCTCAGCATAAGCAAAATCAATCTGACTGGACTGTCTGTCCATTGAAACAGTCGCTGATGTTTGCAGCACTAGTGGAGTTTAAAGATGCAGTAAGCAGTTTCTGAGAGATGCTGTTAAAATTTAAAATCAACATCTGAGCAAACAATCTTGGAAAAAAATGTGCACACAGTCCTGGCTGTGTAAATGGAAAAACAAAGTGGATCAGATTAATCACCATAACACTCGTAGCCAATCAGCAATAGGGGCATGTACATTTACACTTATGCATTTGGCAGACGCTTTAATCCAAAGCGACTTATATTGCATTATACTATACATTGATTCTGAGTATGTGCAGTCTGGGATCGAACCCATGACCTTGGCGTTTTTTAAGGCCGTGCTCTACCCACTGAGCTGCAGGAATACAGGTCCACCAGCTGTTAGTCATTGTTCCGCCCACAAAATAACAAACAGGCTACACAACACTGGCAATAAAAGAAGGGGTGTGTGTTTTTGGGCATTGTATTCAAATATCAACTGCTTATTATTTTAGAAATTGTTTACTGCACCTTTAAGAAACTGTGATTGCTCAGTGAAATCTCAATTGTTTATTGTGTTGCTGTAGTTCAGCTAAGGCTGCTGACAGAACTGATTCCTATACAGAAAAACATGGAGTCTGAATGCACTTTAACTGGATTTGAATTTTACTTTAACTCCTTTATGTATCAATGTAAATTCCTTTCTGATATTTAACCTTCAGACGCGATGAGCCTGTTCATTTGGCTGCATGAGGGTGATAAACACGCACGGCAATGGATTCAACACGTCTTGAGGCAAACCATCTGTAATGCTCTTATTCACTGTGTTACATAAGTTCAGTTTCTGGTCATGTGTGTTGTTTGCTACTGTCATGCATGACCTGCAGCGCTGGTGGTCTTGATTCAGTGCAGTCGTGAGAAGATGTGAGAAGGTCATCCCGGGGTTCTAACAGAGCAGCTGTAGATGCTGGATTCCTCTCCTGCTCTAAATATGTCCTGCTCATACTTCAGTCCAAAATAAAGAAAAAAATGACTTTATATTTTATAGCGCATTCAGTGTTTACATTTTATGAGTCCGTGTTCCCTGGGAATCGAACCCACAAGAGCTGCTAATGCAATACTCTACCCATTGAGCTATGTAAATGCTGCTGTTGTCTATGCTGTGTGGTGAAGGACAGACTCTGTAAAACTGCAGCACAAGGATCTTTTATTGCTGTATTGACTCTGACAGAAGACTCTGACAGTCACTTGACCTTTGAACCTGCCAGATATGAATAATGGACTGCTGCGTGGGCCGCTGTGATTGGACTGCATTTGCTCAGATGACGTCAGCTGAAGTGTTCAGCACAGTGTGTTTATGATGTTCTCGTTCAGTCTCAGAATTAAATGGCTCTAGTGTTTCCTTGCAGAGGATGATGGGAAACTGAAGGGGAACTTATGAACAGTGATGAATGCAATTAATCCTCTTTGTGTTAAAACTGACATTATAACGCTCTGTCTACAACATCTGTGACATGCTGTCAGTTACTGAGGAAAAGCAGTTTTAGTTTAGACTCACCCCTCAGTTTGTAAAACAACCAAAAATGTTTATAGTAATGCACATAAAATAAAACTATGAAGCAAGATGATTCAGAAGGTTTGAAATAACTTTAACCTTACGTTTATATGTTTTAAGTGTAGCCACAAGACTTAAAGATATATTTTCATGTGTTAACATGAGGATGTAAATACATTTATTTAGTATAGTGTCACTTTTTTTATTTTGTTTGTTTATACAAACTTTATTTATTGTATATACAAAATTACCAGGACTGTTAATTTTTGTTTTTGGTGATCAAACATTCTGTAGATTCACTCCATACAGTTGGTTTTTGTTTTGAACTGGGAAGATTTTCCAAACATATAAACTCAAATCTACATTTACTTCTCAGAAACTAAAACATGAAATACAGACTGGCACATTTTATTCCTACAAGTGTCACATTACTGCTGTCAGCTAGAATACTAACATTACCTGATCTCCACAATGTCCTCCAATGATTCCCTGTTCAAATAAAAACCTGACACTCTGCAATCATCAGACAACCTCTTTAATCTGCCCCTAGCACACACTCACTGTCAGTTCACCGCACACAAAATGACTCTTATCAAATGGATGAACAGGCTGTAATTTAAAGGCAATTGCTGGGCATTTTCAGAGTCATTTTGCAGCACTTCTCAGCGCTGACTCATTCTGAATCTTCATTTAGATTATTCAATATCTGGAGAGGAAGAAGGAAATCCTCGTAATGCTGCCTGCTAGAATGTTTCAATATTTGACTCATTGAATATTACGTAAAGAACTGTAATCAGACTGTGTGTGTGTGTGTGTTTCTCGCAGCTGATGAGGTGTGTGAAACCAGGACTGAGGCAGAATGGAGACATAAGGATTGATTGATTTCGTTGATGGAGTAACTCTGTTTCTGGAGTTCAGTCCCATGATCTGTGGAGATCTTTCACTTCCACACAATTGACGTTTGTGAATAACAGCTCATGAGTTGCGTGCTACATGCGTTAATTTATCAGCTGCTGAAAACTTATAAGGTTGAAATATTTTCTTGTTTGGGATGATGCGCTAGTGTTGTGAGATTTTAATATTCATGTTTGTTGTCCAGTAAATCCTCCATCAAAAGACTTTATGAGTCACAGGTCATGTGTAATCACTCACCATCTTTGTCTGTGTTTAGAATGTGTTGAACTTATTTTAACATCTAAAATAATTTCAGCTTAATTAATGCAGTCTTATTTAAGTATGTTTAAGTTTTTGGTAGTTATTTAAATATCCTGATTGTAATTCCTAGCAGTGATTTCACACACAAGACATTTGACTTCATGTAATTTTGAGCAGATGGTGAAGTGATCTAAGTAACAGAGTGATTTAAAATAGCAGCTGTTCATCACAAGTGTAATAAAGACACTGTGTTTTATTAATAGAGTTTTATTTTGCGTCAGTATAAAGGGAATTGCTGTTTTGATGTGGTGATAGCATTATATTTAGTGTGATGCTGTGATTCAGTGCTCTCTGACAGGAAGTGGTGACCATACATGAGTATGAGAACACTGTAGTTTGACAGACTGTAGTGTCAGAGTAGCTTGTGCTGTGTTTACTGCTCTTATCTGTGTAATTTATGATCCTTTCACTGTGTTAGTAGTTCTGTGACTAATAAGACGCCCTACCTGTCTCGCCATCTTATACTGGCTATGACCTGCCCACTTAGACAGGAAAAGCCATCTAACTGACATGTAAGGTGAACAACCACTGTAGGTTTTGTTTTGTGTCATTTAACTACTTCCTGTAATGATACCATTGTGACATGTAAATATGTCCTGCAAGGATTGTTGGGCTGTCATGTGTTAGATGTCCGCGGGTGTCATGGACATTAGGCCATTAGGAGCTGGTGACTCACTGTTGACTGGGCATAATGAGAGAGATTGTAGTAAACAGGGGTGTGTGTGTGTGTGTGTGTCTCTGAACATCAGAACAGAGCTGCAGGCGAGGTCACTGTGACCTCAGCAGACACACAGACAGACAGCAGTGGTCAGTATGTCAGAGTCTGTCATGACTCGGCAGACACACAGGCAGACAGCAGTGGTCAGTCTGTCAGAGTCTGTCATGACTCGGCAGACACACAGACAGACAGCAGTGGTCAGTCTGTCAGAGTCTGTCATGACTCGGCAGACACACAGACAGACAGCAGTGGTCAGTCTGTCAGAGTCTGTCATGACTCAGCAAGTCAAAATGTTTATTTCACAGACATGCCATCAAAAGATGTGCATTGGTGTCTCCTGCACACGTCTGCATCACACTGCGTGTGATTTTAACACTGATCTGCATGTATCACAACACAGACGTGCCGACATTTTTAACACGTTTTTGCTTTATTTGATTTGTAGTTGCTTATTAGTTGAAGCAGCTGAGGCCCTTCAGTGGGAATAACATGAATCTCTGCCGGGCAAATACTCAATTACAGCTGAAATGAAGATTCCATCTTTCGTGGGTTTTCTGTTGTCATCTGTATGGCTTATCCTGTAGGACTCATAGTTCACCTTTACTGCAGCTGTTCTGGCCTCAGGAAACGTCTTTTAATGTTACATGAACATTAATGGCCGCAGACACGTGCTGCATCCAATGGAGAAAAACAATCTAGTGTTTGATACAAAGAATCCATTTAAATCAGGTTTTGTAGATGCAATGAGAGGAGCAGCACAGATGTTCACCACAGAGCTGAGCTGAAACCGATCTGATTTCTGAGGCTGCAGGTTCTCTGAATGCGGTGTGAAACTGTGTGTGTGCAGGGCTGTGTTTGGTCAGTAGTTAGTTTGGTAATTAAACATGGTAAGGTTGGCTTATGATGCCAGATTAATGGTGTTGTCTTTGTTTAATTCAGAGCAGATGTTTCCCTCACAGAAGATGTGAGAAACAGGTGGACATCCACAAACATCTTGTTTACAGCACTCTGTTCTAACTGGTTTTTGTCTTCACCAAAAGAGCAACATTGTGTCATTATTAACTCACCATCATGTTTTCCCAAACCTGTAAGAGTTGCTACTGGAATTTATGTGTGGGATTGTTATTTTAACATCTGCTCAATAGTGCTCATGTTTAATTTAAATATGACATCACAATGTCAACAGTGTTTAATATCATTCATTCCTGCGTGTGACATCGTTAATGTCAAACCCAGTTAAATCAATGAGATTTGAAATATATAGTGGAGGAGAATGTTATTAGAAAACCACACTCTTAAATATAAAGTTTTTTAAACGTTTCTAAGCAATTTCAAAGAAGAACCAATTTTGGTTCCCAAAAGAACTATTCAGTCAGAGGTTCTTTAAAGAGCCATTTCTTTCTTTTAAGATCTAAAGAACATTTTATTTTTACTTAAAAACACCTTTTGTAAAACAGGTTCTACAGGTGCTCTGTTCTTCATAATTCACATTGACTCTTGTGCTGACTGCAGACACACACACATTAAAGTGAGTAAATAATGACAATAATATTTTTGGAGCTTTATTTGCTCATGTACTGCTGAAGTAGGACAAGCATGTGGAGACAGACTTCAGGACACACAGAGTTGCTTTCTCAGAATTATGGGGCCTGTTTCTCCTGGTAACCACAGGCTGTCGAATGTCTCTCTAAACTCCTGATTCTGGTAAAGTTTGGCTTTGTTTCCTGAGGACTGTTCTGTTTTTATTTCTCCCGCATACATTTTCAAGAGTAAATAATGAACATGGTGAAAATTAATCTGCAGTTGGGCTTCACCTGCAGGCCATAAATGAAGATATGAAGTGGAGGCTTTCTGAAGCGTCTGTCTTCAGCTGAGAGATCAATGTGTCACTGTGTCATACACTCTTCTCAGTGCAGTTTAAGACACTGAGAACTGAAATCACAGGTGACAGTGTGTTAGAACAGTCGATCTCCAGTGATGTTTATCATCACAGTGATACAGCTGTTCGCATGACAAACAGTCTTCTGTTGCTGTTGAGACTCATATTACTCAGACTTATCATGTTGCCTAAAGGGGAGTTTTCTAAATGATTGTACTTACAGATCTGCAAACAATGTGCAAAAAATGATCATAGAGTTGAACCTGTGGGCTGAACCTGTGTTCCGTGGCATTTGAGATCATTTCTTATCTTTCCTGAAAAGTGCCACCCACTCTGATCATGATGTTAATTACCTACATACATTAAACACTGCTTGCATGGATCCATGTATTGAAAAGTTGATGGTTACCCAGCATGCACTGGGCTGCGGTCAGAAGCACTGGACCACAGGATTGGTCTCTCAGGGAGCAATTACATTAAAATAAAGTATCCATGAGTGGAGAAAGTTTGGAGACATCAGACCTTTAGCTTTAGCTCAATGTCAGCTTGTGCTTGTTGGCCTCAGCAGGTCGGGGGGGGCTGGTGGGGGGGGTGGGGGTGGTTCATGAGTGAACTTACATACACTCACATTAGAAGAATTCTCTTTGGAGAGAGAGCAGAGGTGTCTGTTGCCTGTCCAGGTGAACTTTCCTGTGAAAACACATGACATCAGTTTCTGTTAAAAGCTGCCGTGTGTGGCGGTCTTTATTTATTAGAATAGTATGTTTCTCAGTCTCTCAGTATTAGTTGAACAGAATTAATGTGTTAATGTGTTTGTAATGAGATTCAGTTCTGTCAGCATGATTTTTTTTTTTGTTAAAGATTTAGAAGTGAAATGAACATACATGTTTTTTTTCTTCTTTTATCTCCTCTGTCTTGTCTGTCTTCTCTGCAAGGTTCCCCGTTCTGTCATTTTAGGGGAGCTTCTTAAAGTCCAAATGTCACATGAGATCCTGATTTGTTTTGTTCTTCCTGTTATTTTGATGTTTTCTGTCTTGAAGATTCAGATAAAGAGTTGCTCTATACAAAGATTCTTATATTTATAAAGCAGGACGGCTGTTGTTATGGTTACGGGTTATAAATAGGCAGCACAGGTGACAGGGGAACGAAGAACACAGGATGAAAGAAACACTAAAATCTATCCCACAATCCTCTGCTCTCTCAGTTCTCTTAGTTTCAGTGTGAGGCGTGACCTCATTGTCTGTATTGTCGATTGATGTTTGTGAATTTGTAACTCTTAACTTATTCATTCTGATCACTTTTCTTTGTTATATGTATGCTGGAGATGAAGTACAGTGTAAAGTTATGCTGTTTTTCTTGCTGTGGTGGTGTTTGTCCCTGATCTGTTCTTGTGTTTGGCGTTTATGCTGCACACATGATTATGTGACAGCATGTGTTGTCTCACACCCCCTAACATTAGTTTTCAGTTTTCAGTTTTCCTCTGTATGATTCGTCTTCAGACAGCTGCAGTGTGAAGATCTGATGACGGTCTGATGGCCACTGGCTGCCACCTCAGAGCGTCTGATGTGCAGACTGGAGATAACTTTGCTCTGCTCTTTCAGTGCTGTGCACAGGGTCAGACTTCTGATGGAAAACACACCCTGTGACCTGAAGACATGCAGATGACCTCTGTGACCCCACACAGTGAGTGAGCTGCTGCTTGTGTGTCACTTATGAGTCCTGTTAGACCGCGTGCGCGTCTGGAGTCTGAAGACTGTGTAAATAAAGTCAATCATGAAATAAACATTACATCAAAGATGCTCTCGGAATCATTTCAGAAAAAAATATATATTTTGTAATCCAAGTAAATTCATTTGCATGCTTCTGAAACTACTCTCCCTCTCTTTATCATTCTCTCTGTCTCTCTGTCTCTGCTTCGCTCTTAAATCTGTTTCTCTCTGAAGCTGAGTATTTGAGTGTTCTTGCTCAATTCATTTGTAATTGTTTTTTATCTGCCGAAAGCAACGCTCTGGGAGTCTGAACAGGAAAGTGAGAGATCTCCCCCCACACTTCATTTCTGTTGCGCTCAGCTTCTGATAAAAACTCTGCTCAATGCGACATGCCCTCCAATTGAATTCAACCATTTTATAATTAGATTGATTATATAAGTTTTATAATAGGATTTCTTCTGCATGAGTTCCACTTTTATGTAACCAAATAAAGAGCTCTGAAATTTGGGCAGCCTGGAAGAATCAGTCAGAAGCAGATCTGAGGTCTCGCTGTCTCGTAAGTGCTAACAAGAGAAAGCGTTGATTTTCAGAAATCAGTTACAAAGTGTACAACTATTTTTTCAAAGAGCGTAAAGTAGCACTGCTCTGGAGAATCATCTGCAGGCATTTTCTAAAATCTTGAATATACAGACGGCTGGAGTCACTATGTGCCTCAGAGTCTCTGAACTGAGAACATCACTCTCAAATCGTCTGTGTTTCTTTAGTGTTTAGTGTTTGCTTGAGTCTGAATTTAGCCACAAGTCAAATGTAGCTCTGCATCTGAAACCACTTTTTCCACTGACATCATCAAGGTCTTGCAGACTATTGGTTAATGTGAACCAATAGTCAAACAGCTATTTAATGACTGTTGTTGTAGGTAATGCAGCAGATCTAAAATCTTGTCAATAGTTGATGATGTGTTGTTCTGCTCAGAGGTTCCTCAGATGCTCAGATGTGTGTGTGTGTGTGTGTGTGTGTGTGTGTTTGTGTGTGTGTGGAGAGGGCACACTGAAACCTGCAGGTGGTGCTCATGCTTAGCTCAGCTCTGAGATTCAACAGGGGAGAGAACAACCTGTTTTTCAGTCCTGCTAAATCCTGAAGCATCACATGAACACAATTTACAGGTGAGAACACATTTATTTTTCTTCTTAAATATCAAAGTTTCACTCTGAGATATTAGAATGATTTCCAGTCTCTTATTCACTTCAGCTGGTTCTGTACTGTCAGGAATGTTACAGGAATGCTCTCTCTCTCTCTCTCGCTCTCTCTCTGTCTCTCTCTCTGTCTTTCTGTCTGTCTGTCTGTCTGTCCTCATTTCTGATTGTTGTGAAAATGTGATGTGAAATGTGACAGACTGGGAAGGATGTTCTGCTGTAATTATCTTGCAGAGATGTAGATGATATACAGGAGATGATGTGATGCAGCTGAATGTCTGTGCTCTGAATCCCTCACAGCTTGTCCTGAACAGGCAAATCCAAGTGATGGAGAACAGCTGTCCCAGGTTACAAAACATGCTATTTGATTAGAGAGATTAGATTATCCAGCCTGATCCACGTCCACCAGCTGTTGCCTTTTCCGCTTCTGTGTTTCTGTATTTTTAAGTACATATAAATCTGAGCAGTATGTTGTTAGTATGAAGGCGAGTGTGAAGCTCTGCTGATTTTAGTGACTGCTTCACTGCTCTGATGCTACAAGAAAGAAGAGCAGGAAAGGAGTTTGAGTTTGGCTGCGAGAGTTCTTGGAACAGTTTCCTCTGAACAGAAGATCTGGGTGGCATCCAGATGACAGGATGAGAGACACGGGCCACTGCAGCAGGTGAAAGCCAATCAATGATCGTTCATGTAGAAGAACTGCTGAAGAAAAGCTCTTCCTGTCTGTGTTTCATAAATTCTCCTTCAGGTGTGTAACTTCACACGTAGGCACAGGTGAGCCACGCCCCAAAACTCTCTAACTCTCTAAAAGAGAATCTCTGTCTTTATTTCCTCATCATGGGGAATAAACCGAGCTGAATGGTCATGACTGTCAGTAGAAATCAGCCAATTAAAACCTTGTGTGACCTTTAACTGTCTGTTACACACACAGTGAACTTGTAATTCTGTGTTTGAGTGATTTCTCTTTGCCATGATCATAAGATGATTTCTGATGATCTGAAATAATATTGAATTAAAGTGCAGTCTGTGTTAATAACTGCTTGTCTTGAGTGGAATCTCATCACTTTGTTTTATATCAGCACAGCTGAATGTTTCAGAAGCAAACGCTGTTTGGATTCTGATTGGCTGTCTGTTTCTAAACAACTATAACAGTTTTAGCAATAGACAGTGACACACTTTGAACCTTTCACTGATTTGAAGCATGTTCTGGACAAACAAGTTTGATCTTAATAAGAACTTAACCCAGCGAGAGTATCTTATTTTTGAGTACGTCTTCAGTATGTAAAGCTTTACTGTCCCACCTCACACCCGATGACTCACTTCAGACAGATAAACTTTATCTCTCACTTTATTGTCTCACTCAGTAACGTCTGATCTCAGAGCAGCAGAGATGAGTCAGTGTGTCTCTTTCATTAGCTGAGGAGAGCGTCTGATTCAGATCTTCCTCTGTTAGTTTGATGTGTCATGATGTCTGTTTAATGTTCTGACAGCATCGCTGAGGTCCTCATACAAACTTCTCTTGCTTTAATTAAAGCTCTACGTCTGTCTGACTGCAGTAAGATCATTAGAGAACACACACTCACTTGCATATGTTGTTTATGGGGACTCTGTAGGCATAATGATTTTATCAGTCTTTATCAATGTGTTTGTCAGTCTCTTCCAGCATTACTGTTCCTCCAGGGCAGGGATACTTCACTCGTACTCACAGTAACAGAAGAATACAGCTTCTCTCAGCTCACAAACAAGAGAAGCACATCATCAGCCCTCAAAGCTCCTCCTGCTAATTACTGATGTTCTTAGTGAGCGAGTGATCCACAAACACAACACAGGAGTCTTACACTGCAATAATAAACAAAGAGAAAATCATTACTGCTTTGTGTGTGTGTGTGAGTGTGTGTGTGTGTGTGAGTGTGTGTGTGTGTGTGTGTGGTCAGACCCTTCCTAACAGAACATGCAGCACAACTCCTCGTTCAGGCTCTGGTTCTCTCCAGACTGGACTACTGCAATGCTCTCCTCGCAGGGCTTCCAGCTTGTTCTATCAAGCCCCT